>RCUC01163905.1:0-135505 GCA_003697995.1 Taxidea taxus jeffersonii
ACACACACACACACACACACACACACACACACATACTTAGTATACAAAAGATATTTACTTGGACTCATAAAGTGAACAGACTTAACAGTCATTAAATATGCATTATACAAATAGGTTAACATTTTGGTTATTTCTTGTACTGGAAAAAAACTAAAGTAGAACTTTAAAAATCAGTGAAAGTCACTGACATGGAAACACTCTTGATGTCTTTAACACTTGTATTTAAAAGCACAAGAATCATAGTTCTTACAGGGAAACAGACCAGTTCAAGAATAGATATCGAGCTGAAAGAATCTGAGAAATATTTGGACAGAGGGAACACATGAGCAGCAATTGTCACACTTCACACTATCTTTTTGTGGTTGGTAACTTCTACTAGATAGAATAATTCAAGTTATAAATTAGTTTCTTTGAAATTGAGCTCCATTTTTGGTGAGAAACAACACCTCTTTCTACATCTCCATGCAATTTGCACACTCCAATCTTCAGGAAGAAGTCAATTTAAACCAGCAACTTTAGTGTTATAATAAACTCTACAGATACATTCAGCGAATTGGAACCTCACATTTTCCCCTAACTGTTTATCCCTAAACGTTTCAGAGTGGATCTCAGGTTTTTCCTCTTCATTTTTTCAGTTAATCCAGCAACATAATTCCTTAGATAGACTTCAATTATATGATTACCAGTGATGTGATGTCAGTCTCCCTTCATCTGTCTACCACACAGTAGGATCTTTGTGCGTTCATCATAACTAATACTTTAAAATAGTGCTCTACTCAAAAAGTTATTGCAAAAGGGATTTCCTTCCCAAATGTATTTTTGACAGGGAAATGCCCTAAAGCAGAGGCTTGGTGATAGCTCTGTCCCGGGTAGTCTCTCCCTTTCTTTCAGGCATCAAAAACTAGCAGCTGTAGTCGCAAATAAAAAAAGCATGGTATTTACATGTGGGCAGGGCGCCTGGCCTCCTGGTGGCTCTTTCCCCTGATATTTGCACCCACCGGGAGCCATCAGTGTGAGTAGTTTATCTTCACATCAGAACACATCGATACATTAGTGTGTGTGTTCTTGCGTACACGTGATTTATCAAATATCACGTAGAATGATTTCAAGGATAGTGTATTGATTGAAACTGTATGGGTACTTGGTGTAGCCTATTTTCCACAGGGTCAGATCACAATGGCTAAAAAAACCCTTGTTTCTTGTTTTTTATTTATTTATTTTTTTGTGTTTTTGGCTTGGATTTTGCATAGTGCATTCATTCTCTTTTTAATTGGATCACTAGGGGGTTATTAACATTGCTCTAGTTGAGGAATTAGAAACCTAGTAGCCTAAAAAAGTCAAGACACTTACTAAATTACCTAATTCGCAGTGGTAAGGTTTCTCTGTCTCCGTTTACGGGGCATGTGTGTGATATGTTGGTGTGTGGGGGTGAGTGGGGAGGTCCTGCTGCACCACCGAAGGTTTCAAAAATTGCTAACCAGGAAACTTGGACAAATACTGTACTGTCTCCACCTCTCAGATGATTTCCAGAGCACCTGATATCTCTAGATTCTTCACAGAGACTTGGCTGCTCTATCAAATCAGGCATTGTCCAGAAAGCTGTCTCAGCATGCAGCTTAAGAAGAGTTAGTGTAAGAATTTTGGCTTATTGCTCAACAGAATCACAGATTTCTATCCCATCCATCCAACCAATCCCTCTCCTTTCATTGAAAAAGCGAATTAATTATCTGTTAGTAACAATAATAACAAAGAAATAGCCCAAGTGTCCGCTTCCTTTTTGAGGGCCTTCCCATGACAAACATGAAGAAAAAGGAGGGGAGCCCAGTGCAGCCAGCTCTGGCTTCTCGCTTTTCCCTTCCCCACCATCCTAGCACTGCCAGGGGCCTCTGCTGCTGAGGTTCGGGGTGCAGTGAGGGCATGCCTGCCTGAGACAGAAGTCTCATAGAGTACTCAATTCCACCAGAAAGGTCCAAAGTGAATTTTGGTGAAATTTGTGTGAAGGGAAAATCTGTGAAGGGAAAATCTCTCCTTCATTTTTTCTACACTTCAGGAGTCTTTATATTAAAACATATGCATGGGAATACACAGTCATAAATATATACACAGAAACACACACGGACATGTCACATGGTTATTGAGCATGTGAAATGTGGCTAGTTAGAATTGAGTTGTGCCATAAATGTAAAAAATACATGTAAGATTTTGAACACTCGGCATTAAAAAAAATCTCATTAACATTTTTAAAATTTTGCTTACACATTGAAATAAGATTTCAGATATACTGGGTTAAATAAAATACATTATTTAAATTAATTTCACTTTTTTCCTCTTTTTAATGTGGCTTCTAGAAAACTGAAGAATATATATATGATCGCATTCTGTTTCTATTGGGCAGTGCTGGTCTAGATCTTTCTTACAGAAGAGAAAGATTTTTCTAATAGCAGTATTATTGGGAATAGTGTCTCCTGTTTAGCTTTCTATCAAGCAGTTTTAGTGACCCCTTCTCAATTCTCCTGCTTTCAACCATTGGTTGACAATGTATTTCAGAATGAGCTTTAAATTTATAATTTTATCTTTACTTTAGGTCAGATGAAAATTGTATGTAAGAGACCTTCTTCTACCAAGCAGACAGGTAAATATGTCATTCATTTTCCCTTCCCTCGAGCAAATCTCTCAGTGTTGGGTGGGATGGGAAGAGGGTGAGCTCTTGGAACTCTGTCAATGGTGTCATTGGTCATTCTGTGCCAGCTCCTCTTTCTAACTTATCTCAAATCCTTCCATACCCCTTCAAAAGGTATCGCTCGCTCCATTTTAGTGATGAGAACACTGAGGACGGTATAGGGGAGTTCTCCAGAAGTAGAGGCCAGAGAGTGCTGGAAGTGTAATGCAAATGTCAGTCTCAATTCTTTACCTTAAAGGCAGAGGATCCACATTATACGTATAATCTTACAATTGTACCATAAAGATCAAGTATTTACTATCAATTTGCACCCATCTTCTGTATCCTATAAATGATGCATCCAGCATGTTGGACTGCAGAGAGAAAGCTGAAGCCTCAAACCATTAAAATAAGGATGCAAAAGGGGAAATGGCTCTTTGGGTTCAAAGGCAAGAAGTATGAAAAAAAGTTCATAGATATTTTGAGACAACAATGATTTTATAAACAATGAAATTAATTAAAAATCTTCAAAGAAAAAATACTGTTCTGTTTATTAGGCTGCTTTTGAAGTTGTCCTTTCCTAACTTTTGAATTAGTTGCATCTTCCCTAAGACCCTAGATCAAGCTTCTATCCAAATTTGTGCTTGCTCCATTTTCTAATATGTAAAAGGTCTAATTTATGTTTATGCAGTGCACGAATACTTGGTAAACCTTGGCTAATACCTGCCTTATCCCAGGCTTTCAGTTATATGCTGGGAAGACAAATAGGAATATGACATGGGTCCTGCCCTTTTAAGATGTGGTGTTTGATGAGTAAGATAAATGGATGTGGGAAGAGGTATGGCAAGCAAAGGCACTCTGGAAGCCACAGGAGGGGCACTCAGTGGGCAAAATTCAAAGGTGGCTTCTAACTTCCCACTTTCTGGCACACATTTCCACCTTCTGGCACACAGAAACTGTGGGTATGATGGGCTAGCTTCATCATAACTAGGCTACTACTCAGCTGACTTTGAATTAATCAAGGGAGAGCTTATCTAGGTGTGCCTTACCTAATCAGGTGAGCCCTCAGCAGGAACTGGGCCCTTTCTGAAGTCACAGACGTTGGAAATGTGACAGAACCTATGGAGGAAATAATTTCTGTCAACAAGCTGAGGGAA
Source organism: Taxidea taxus jeffersonii (assembly GCA_003697995.1). Lineage (NCBI taxonomy): Eukaryota > Metazoa > Chordata > Mammalia > Carnivora > Mustelidae > Taxidea > Taxidea taxus. The sequence continues at coordinate 3,817 of RCUC01163905.1, forward strand.
CTTGTACATGGATCTCACTCTGCTAGAGACTCCAGATGAGGACACAACTGATTGACAACTTGACGGCAGCTTTGGGGAGCCCCTAATCAGAGAACACTGTCATCCTGTGCTTGGACCTCTGGCCTAGGGAGACTATAATCTGACACATGAGTGTTGTTTCAGCTGTGAAGTCTGTGGCAATTTGTTGTGTAGCAATAGGAAACCAAAGCAGGCTCCTATGCGAGTCCATACCGGGTGGGTTGGGATCAGGAAAGGCTTCTCAGGAAGAAAGAAGAGCTGAGCTGTGTCTTGCTAGATGAATAAGAGTGAGGCAATGAAGAAGCCAGTTGAGAGGTAAGGCGTGGGGCGGGGGGGGGGCGGGTACATGCAGAGAAAGTCTTTGGAGCAGAGAATCTCAGTTTTGACTGAATACTGGAATTACCTGGTGAGTTAAACATAATGAATGTTTGGACCCTATTCCTTGGGATGCTGAAATAATCTATCTGGGTGGGGACCTGGGCATCAAGACTTTAAAAATCTACCCAACTAAAACTAGGACTACATTTTAGACAGAGTGAAAAAAAGTGGAACTCAGGGTGACTGTGTCAAAACAATGAGTGGAATAGGAGACTAAGTTAAAAAAAAAAAAAGGTAGAGACAAGATAGTAACTTCCTTTTTTTTTTTTTTTTAAATCAAAACCTAACTGATGAAACCCTTGTATAGAAACTCATTTGGTTCAAAAATCATGACTCTGTGGTGTGCTAGAGAATGAGAGGCTGAGAACTTTGCGAGAGTAGGGAAGGTCTGGTTTTCACAGTTAACTTTCAAGCCTATTTCATTTCATTTAACACAGGAGGTGCTCAATAAATGTTTCTTGAAGGAATGAAAATGATTGGAAGTACTCAGGAGAGAAACTGTAAGTATCATATGTAGGTTGTAAAAGCTACTTACCTGTTTTGTAATCTGGTTGGTGGTACTCATGATGTTCTCTCTTTCCAGGCACAATACTTTCCCCAAAGATGAATCATATTCCTATTGTTTGCCTCCTGGCTATCATTGGCAGTGGGAGATGACGATGCTTCATTTTCATCACTACAAGCCTGATAGGGCTAATATCAACCCAAAAGAAAGGAAAAGTCAATTTTGGGTTGCTTTAATAATGTTAATTTTAATAAATGTTAATACTATATAATGTTCAGCTCAAAGGAGTGTTACAGTAAGATAGGTAGATGAGCACAGGGTATATGAATGATATTTGGGAAAGGATATCTGAACACATGATGCCCAGAGTCCTTGAATGACTGTAGTTAGTTGAATGAATGCCATTCTCTTCCTTTTGTTAAATACTTACTCTGTGCCCAGTACCAGGCAATGTACTCTGCATTCATTAAGATACAACATTTCATTTAATCTTCACCAAACCCATTGAAGTAGAGGTTAATATCTCCATTTTACATATGGAGATTAAAAAACTGAGGTCACATAATTTCTATGTAATGGAGCCAGGATTTGAAATGAAATCCATCTGACTCCAAAACTGGGCCTTTAACCATGATGTTAGAAGTAATTCAATTTAGGGAAGGATAACGCTGAAGACTTCTAAATTTGTCTGATGTCCCAGAACACATTTGATCTTTAGATATACTACAGGGAAGAATTTTATTTCTAGGAAATGGACTTATTGATTCATTGATTTCCATTGGGTGTAAAAGAATGATGTGAAATTAGTTTTGGAATTAATGAATTAATACTTGGAGAAGTCTTGGGTTCCATTAAAATATTCCAGTATTTTATTTTATTTTTTTTTTAACTTCAGAAACAGAAGCAAACATTCAAAATGTGAATCGTCAAAAGTAGGTTGTCAGTTTTCAACTCAGATGCTATCATCCCTAATATCATATATGTATAAATGCATGCATGACTTCATACATACAAAAGATTACCAGATACATCCATTAAATAGCTTTGCTTTCTACACAATGGGTAGTGCTTTCCAGATGTATTTCCTTTGATATTTAGACCACTAAATTTTGATCCTTCATTGTATAAAATGGGTAAAAATATAAAATATAAATATATAAAATATAAAAAATAAAAAAATGTTTTTGTCTGATCATCTCTTTTCAATTTAAACTCCCCAAAGTTCAAGGAGGATCCTACCTTCTTATTTGTTGGACATTTAACTCATAGGGCATTGCCTGTGGTCATGTCTGGATTCATCACTTAAAATTTTGGATCATTTTATGTATTTGTGATATTTATGATATAGCTGAAGTAATTGGGTAGCTTAGAATAATAATCACGATTATTATTTTCATTTCACTTTTTCAAACTGTATACAGTCTTATTTTTAGCTTGGATTTTGCCATAAACATTCTTCTATTTAATTCACTACAAAACTATGAAGTTTTATCTTAAAGACTCACATGTGAATTGTGTAGAGGTGACTGGCAGAATATGATATTAATAGGTTATTGACTTGTTAGGTCTTAAAGAGCCAAAGGGAACATCCCTTGCAGCCCCTGCAATGCACTGGAGGTTTGTTTCATTGATTGGTCTGCTTAACCCATCATCTCCAGGCATTTAAACAATGATATACGCTTGACAAACCTAATATTTCATTTTCTATCTGGGGACCATGGAACAGAAATTAAAGGAAAGAAAGACAAATGGACAGATATACAAGCAGAAAATGATGATAAATGTGAGAGAGAAGGAAGAGACAAATACAACACAGACCAAAATTTGGATCAGTAAATTCTGGAATCAGTGAATGCACAATCTAATAGCCAATGTAATTCCCAGGAGGTGGTGAGGAGACAAAATTTAACATTTCTATTGTAAGCAGAATTCAGATGTAGAAACATAGCAGCCACAAACCAAATAAAATATCCAATAAGTGATGGCTATCTTTTTTGGATGTGGTGCATGTATGCATGAGAGAGACAGAGAGAGACAGAGACACATATAGAGAAACAGAGACAGAGAGAGAGATAGAGAGTGATAGGGAAGCCATTTTTTAAAAGTGTTTTGAATATTTCTGTCAAGAGCAAATCTAGGCACTTTATTTTAGTCTTTGCTTTTTAAACCTTGAAGGAAATGCCATGCCATGAGAAATGCTTTCCTTTTTAAAATTTACTCTCTGTCACCGACTGGGAAAAGGGATACTTTACAACAGTCTGTCCCAGGTCCCTTGACTCTCTCTCTGATATGAGAGGGAACAGAACAAGATATATAAAACAATGGATTCTCAAAGACTGGTTACTCTGTGGGACTTGGTCTGATTAAGATTTCATCCTTAATGCATAGTGTCCCTGGAAACAGAGCAGTCACCTCCTGCCATGTCTCAAGAACCCAGGGTGAGGAGGATCTAACAGGATAACTGACACAACATTCAAGTAGCTTTTTTACTTCTGGGAAAGGCTGGGTATTGAGGAAGTAAAAGTCTGAGGATAGAGTGAGCCACCTCTTCAACCATACTGTTTAATATATGGATATTCCCATGATAAATGACTTTTTAGCTTTTAAAGTGTGTGTCCTACAAAAAAAAAATCTAGATTTTATCTGCTCCTGTTGACGACTACAAAGCAATAGTATTTAAATACTGAAAGTATACCAACTCTTTCTGAACTCTTTAAAAAACTTCAGAGAGATTCTGTGAAGAAATAATTATTTCCTATTTCTGTATATTTTAGGTGTTGTGGTCGGGGGGCATGGAGAAGAGAGAGTGGTAAGAGAATTATCACAAAAAAATTATTGCCTCAAGACATAGATAACTGAAGAGAACAAATTAAGTAGGAATCACAGTGTGTACAGACTTTTAATGCTGTGTGATGTAGGAGGCAGGTACCATAAAAATATTGTGGAAACAGAGGAACTTGAGTAGATCCTAAGTGGTGGGGCTAGAGTCACTGGGCAGGAAGAGACAGTGGTTCTAGTTGGAAGAAATGCATGCAAAGGCAGAGAATTTGAGATGTGGGGTACCTCAGGCTGGCTGTGGGTTCAAGTCTCTGCTCCACCAGCTGTCTTATCCTGTCGTCACAGGGTGACAGTGAGAAATACCTCCTTAAAAAAATTAGCCACTATTGTCGTTCTAGAAATAAATCATTTTTCAGGTAGATAAATAAAATGTGTATAGAATGACAGTTACAGATGTCAGAATTTTTCGTTTCTAAAGCACAGAGGAAGCAGATACAAAATATGCCTAAATTATCAAACTTGTAAGCTACTTCTCTGCTCCCCTGACCACCTCTCATCTTAATTCTTTTTTCCCCCTCTTGTCTTAAGTCTTAATGTTACTTTTTCTTTATTACCTCCTAATTCACTTGATGGAGATTATATAAGCATATACTTGCTTTAAGTCATAAGAGTAGAAGTTTTCTATTAAGATACGTAAATCATAATGTTCTAAATTTCCATAATATAGCATATATAATCCATGTACAAAAGTCACTAAAATGATTTATTAACCCAATGATAAAATTAAACAAACATATTTGACTTCAATTACTTGCAAGAAGTTGAAATTTACAAACTATTACTCAACTTCATTTATTCAAAATATTTACTAAAGTCTGTACCAGTTATTGAATATTTGAACACAGAAGTTCAGTTAGAAGATGTACTTTTTTTTTTAAAGATTTAATTTATTCATTTGACAGACAGAGATCACAAGTAGGCAGAGAGAGAGGGGGAAGCAGGCTCCCTGCTGAGCAGAGAGCCCATCGTGGGGCTTGATCCCAGGACCCTGGGATCATGACCTGAGCTGAAGGCAGAGGCTTTAACCTACTGAGCCACCCAGGCACCCCTAGAAGATATACTTTTATCTTGAATCCAAAATAACAGGAAAGAAGAATTATGGCTTTAGATAAATGTTTAAGTAGAGGGTTTGAGATGATAACATTAACTTTCAAGATTTTAAGATGGGGAAATTAGTCACTTTTTCCTAGAACTCTATGAGACAAATATGTTATATATTTTACTTCAGTTTTCAACTAAGATCTGTGCAGGCTTCAGTAGAATATTAGGTCAGTTCTCATTAAATAACAACAGTGTCAAATAATGATTATAATATTGAAATACAAACTTTGACATCTGGAACTAAGTAGTAAAATCATTGGTACTGAAGATAGAAATAAGGAGGGTATTAAGCTCTAAGCTTCACCTGGCATCTTTCATTAGAGTCTGAATAAAATTCTTCATTGGAATTTGCAACACTGCTTGTGGTTCAGCTTATTACTTTTACAGAGGACAAACAGCCATGTAATTAGAGTATATTTGCAGTATTACACGCTTATTTGTAGCCTGAAGATTAGATACCAATAGGATGTTATCATTTAATGGCAAGTATAATTACCATGAAACTAGTTCTCTGCACCTAAGAGTTTACATTTCAATGCTACAACTATACAATTATTTTTCAGTTAGCCTATATCTGCATTATTATTTAATAATTATATCCATAGCGATGTCCTATGATCATTTTTAAGTCACTGTTTAAAAAATGAATCAGCTGTACATAAAAAGCATACAATAAATATTTTCCATTATGGTGCTTTCTATTTTTATACTAATTTCCAATGCAAGTTATCACAGCCATATATCTGGTTTCTTGGGAATAAACACAAGTTGTGCCTTCAAGGATTTGAAGCTTACTATAATGACAGTAATACAGCCATATGTTTGTATAACAACACTTATTTCCAAAGTGCCTTCATGAAGATTAAGCTTCGCAGTATCCTAAGGGGCTAGTAAGGGCGGGGGTGGGGAATTAAGAGCCTCTTTTAACCAGAAGGTAATTTGGGATACAGAGGAGTTACATTCAGTATCCCAGGAGCAAAGTGGGACTTCTGAGTCATAGACAGTGTCCTTTCCACCTTAGTGCATATTGTGGAAGTTAAACAGTGGCATGAGCATAGTTTGAAAATAATCTTTGAAGCCTCCATCCATTGATTTATTCACATTCGTTCATCCACCCATCCATCCATCCATCTATCCATCCATACAATGAATCCCAAGAAGAATGCTGTGGGGCTCACCCAGGGCACAGCTGGCTTTGCTGGGGAAGCTGCAAACTGAAGCCAGGCATCCAGTGGTCAGACGGAGGCAGAGGTTTCAGAAGAACAGGCACTGAGAGGGACTAGGAAGGCATTTCTGGAGTCAACAAAAGGAAGCCAGTGTGGTACTGGATAAGCCAACAATATCTCTGGACCAAGTGGTAGGTTGGTTAATGTGTAACAATCAGCTCTCCAGGGGATCAAAGCCCAAATTTATAGCATTTTTTGATTTTCATGGTGTGAAGTATCCCAGCAGGGCTGATTCCAAATTATCAACCTGATGTCCCTGATCATGAAGTTGGGCAGTAACACAATAGTATACAGTTTCCCCTCAGACAGATATGTAAGTAGCCTCAAAAGCATAGATTCTAGTAAAATGTAACATTACTCATGATGAATTTTGAGTATTGATTATCTTTCTTGTATATAGCTACTTTAATTATAAGTTCATATAAATTTGTTTTGAATAATGTGAATAATGGCTTTATCCTTAGCTTGCAAAATACCTGAAAATTTAACAGTTCTATCCATCTGGTGCTAATTGGCCTAGCATACCACTTCTGTGGACCCCACCCTCCACTCTTTCCATAATTTAGGGAGATCCAGATGCTTTGGCCTGTATTAATTTGCTAGGATTCCCATAACTTATATCAAAGGCAGGGTGGCTTCAATGACAGAAATTCACTGCCTCATGGTTCTAGAAGCTAGACATCTGAGATCAAAGTGTCAGCAGAGTTGGCTCCTGTTCCACCAGCTGCCTTATCCTGTCATCACAGGGTGATAGTGAGAAATACCTCCGAAAAAAAACGTTAGCTACTATTGTCGTTCTAGAAATAAATCATTTTTCGGGTAGATAAACCAATCCAAGCCTGAAAATCTGTTTCAGGCTTCTCTCCTGGCTTCTGGTGGTTTGCTGGCTGTCTTTGGTGTTCCTTAGCTTGTACAAGCATCATCTGATCTCTGCCTTCATGTTCACATGATGTTCTCCCTGTGCGCATGGCTATCTCTTTGTCCAAATTTCCCCTTCATATAAGGACACAGTAATATTGGATTAGGGCCAACCCTAATGACTTCATCTCAACCAATTACATATGCAATGTATTAGTTTCCAATTAAGGTCACATTCTGAGGTGTTAAGGATTAGGACTTTGATATATGAATTTTGGGGGGTAACACATAATAGGACCTGACTTTGACCAGTTTCCTTTTTATTTCCTTAGCACATTACTCTTTCCTTCATGAACTAGATGGCTTGTACATATTGATTCTTTAGACCTGGAGGCCCTCATCTGTTTTTCCAACTAAACTCCTACTTGCCCTTCAGAACCCAAATCAAATTGTACTTTCTCTTTAAATCTTTTCCTGAGCCTTTTCCTATCCTCCCTACACTCAGGCCCTGGAGGTGGACTTGTGATTGTCTGCCTCATGTGGTACATGCTGCTATAGACTTCTGTGAGTGGCAGGATGGCTTTATGGTCAGGGGCACAGGCTTCTCTGAGGTCAGAGCCAGAGTTGAATGAGTGTTTCACTCATTTACTGGATGAGCCACATAACCTCTATGTCTTCTATTTCCCCATCTACAAAACTGGGTAATAAAATTAACTTGCAGGGCTGTTTTAAGGATTAAATGATAGAATGAATGTAAAGATGGTAGCATAATATATTCTACAAAGTAAATGCTCAATAAATGTTAGCTGTTATGGCACATTGCTAATGATCCTAGTGTTCTCCAAAGTACATATGAGTCTCTATGCCTTGATATGTTCTTTGCTCACCAATAGGCACTTAATTTCTAGTAGCCAGGGGCTGAACCATGTTCATGCTTATCTGCTTACAGACACATGGCTATTGATAAATGTTGGTTAAATGAAACTATATATTTTTAATGACAATATATTATTTTTATTACTGATATAAATGTCTCATCTTCTGACTCAGTTATCTATCCATTATATTCTAGGCTGACAATACTGTATGTCTTTTAAAACCAACCTGAGAGTTGAAATATTTCAGCTATATTTCTATCATTATATCAATATTAAGCCCAAAATATGACCTGATCTCGTGCCACTTTTTAATTAAAAATTTTATTTTGAGATAAATGTAAATTCACACAAAGTTGTAACACAGAGGTCCTCTTTGTGGTATGTATGTGTATGTATTCTTTACTTAGTTTCCCCATATAGTAATATCTTCCAAAACTAATATAATATCACAACCATGATACTGGCATTGATATAGTAAGATACAGTTAAGATTTAGTTCCACCTCTACATCTGAAACTAATGATGTACCATATGTTGGCCAATTAAATTTAAATTAAAGAAAAGATTTAATGTGCTATGGTGAGTGCTGTGAAGTGTTTAAGCCTGATGATTCACAAACCTGTACCCTTGGGGCAAATAATACATTATATGTTAATAAAAATAATTAATAAAAAAGATTTAGTTCCATCACCATAATGATCTTTCATGTAGCTCTACTAACCACACCCATTTTTCTGCTGCCATATTATTTTATAGAATGTCTGTACCATTTTTAATTCCTACCAGCCATGTATGAGAGCCAGTTTCCCTGCATCCTTGTCAACATTTGCTATTGACAACATTTTTTATTTTAGCCACTTTTATAGATAGGTAGAGATATCTCATGTGGCTAATTTGAATTTCCATAAAGGGTAATATTGTTGCACATCTTTTCATGTGCTTATTTGCCACCTTTGTACCCTCTTCAGTGAAATGTTTCTTCATGTTTTCTGCCAATTTTCTAATTGGATTATTTGTTTTATTGCCTTGGGTTTTGAGAGTTCCTTATATATTGTAGCTACTTGTCCTTTCTTGGATGTGTGGTTTCCAAATACTTTTCTCAGTCTGTAGTTTGTCTTGTTATCTACTTAGTAGGGTATTTGAGCAAAAAATTTTAAGTTTAGTGAAGTCTGATTCATCAATTTTCCCTTTGACAGATTGTAGGTTTTTTTTTTTTTTATCAAATCTAATGACCTTTTGCCTAGTCCTATATTCTGAAGACTTTCCTCCTATTTTTAATAGAAATTTTATAGATTTATGTTTTCATTTAAACCCAGCATCCATTTTAAGTTAATCTCCCTCCCTCTATCTCTCTTTCTGTCATTAACATATAATGTATTATTTGTTTCAGGAGTACAGGTCTGTGATTCATCAGTCTTACACAATTCACAACACTCACAATAGCACATACCCTCCCTAATGTCCTCCCCCAAACACTCCATTGCTCCCACCTTCCCCCTCCTCTCCAGCAACCCTCAGTTTGTTTCCTGAGACTAAGAGCCTTTTATAGTTTGTCTCCCTAAAAAATAAGTTAATTTTTATATTAAGGTGTGAGATTTAGTTTAAGGTTTACTTTTTTGTTGTTGTTGTTTTGTTTTTGCCTATAGTGCTCAATTACTTCATCACCATTTGTTGAAAAGGCTATCTTTCTTCCATTGAATATTTGTCAAAAATCAATTATGCCTATTTTGGGAAGTCTGTTTCTGGACTTTCCATCGATCTCTGTGTCTATCCCTTTGCCAATACCAGTGTCTTAATTACTGTAACCATGTAATGAGTCTTGAAACTAGGTATATGGATTCTTCCTACTTTATTCTTTTTCAGATTCCTTTAACTACTCTAGTTTCTTTGCTCTTTCCTGTAAAGTTTTAGAATAATCTTGTCTATATCTAAAAAAAAAAAATCTTCCTGGGATTCTGATAGGAAGTGAATTAAATCTGTATACAATTTGGGGAGAATTAGCATCTTTACACTATTATATCTTCTAAGCCATGAATGTGGTGTATCTTTTCATTTATTTAGATTTTTTTTGATGTCCTTCATCAGGATGTGGTAGTTTTTAGCACACCGTCCTGCATGTGCTTTGTTGGATTTATAGCTAAGTATTTCATTAGTTGAGTGATTGAAAATGACATTATATTTTAAATTTGGTGTCCATGTTATAGTGTATAGAAATATAATTGATTTTCATAGGTTTATCTTATATTTTACAGCCTTGTTGAACTCATTTATTAATTCTGAGATTTGATTTGTTTTGTTACTTAGGAGATTCCTAGATTCCTTGGAGATTCCTACATAGACAATCATGTAATCTACAAGTAGGGAGAGTTGTATTTCTCCTTTTTTGATGTGTATGACTTTTATATAATTTTGGGGGGATTTTATTATACAGTCCAGAATTTTTTAACAGAATTTCCAGACTCATCACATGGTTTTCACTAATACCATGAACAGAGTCTCATTATGACCTGGTGAAGGTACACATCTAGATTCCTTACTGGGCCTTTATTAGTGAGGATGGGAGTAGAGTCATAATTTTCTCTCTGGTGTTGGGCTGGAACAGAGCAGTTATGGTCTGAATGCTTTCTGTCTTGCTAGGCTGCCCCTTTCCTGGACCTTTGGATAGAAAGTTCAAGTATTTTTTGTGGTTTCTTTCTGTCTGCACTTGCTGATATTTCCAGATTACTGAGTTCTTCAGCATCTAGCCTGGGACATATGAAGCAAAATGAAAACCAAGTGAGCTACTGACATGGTCCAGAGGCTGCTAGCAGTTCTGTCTTCTCATGTTTGTTTTATATATAATTTCCAGAGTTTTTAATTGCACTTAGTTGGAGGAACAGAGAAGTTATGTCCACTCTCTTTTCTTGGAAGCCATAGGCCCCACCTCATAGCTTTAAAGAGAATGTGCTCTGGATACATTTTCAAAGGTTTAAAAAGATGTTTCCTCAATTTTTGTAAGTAATCCTTAGTCCTTTTGACAAGTGTGATAATTTCAGAATTTTTGATTTTAATTAAAAAAGAAAAAAGCAAGACTACCAATGACAAAATGGTAAAAGGGGCTTCGGAAGTTCTATGTTTCTCTAGTATAAAATGTGGTCTAATCAAGTGGGTAAAAGGTTAGATAATAGCATACAGTGTTTTGTCAGTAGAAAGACATTCATAAAGTACATACAAAATCCATTGTTTTGGTGGAAATACATGAAAACCATTGTGGGAATGATAGTGATTTCAAATAGAGATTTTTACATTTCCAATAGAGATTCTTTAGATATGTGGAAACAAAACATTTGGGCATGAGACAACTGGGTTTGAATTCTGAGTTCTGCAAACTTACTCGGTAAACTAGGGAAAGTTTTAAAATCTTTCCTCATCTGTAAATCAGGTTGGTGTGGTTGTGAGGGTTAACTGAGATAATATACATAAACGTCATAACAATTTCCAGCACACAACAGCCACCCTAAAAATTGTAGATCCTTGTCTTTAATAGGACTAGGGGTTATTAAAAAGAAGTTAACAAGTCAAAGATGGAGTCCTTTCTGCTAAGCCCCACATCACCACACCAAGGCTAAATCAGAGTTTGGTTGTCCCAGAAATGGAATCTTAAACAAGTCAATCAGAAACTGCCTGATCAACAATACTTAGGTAATCTGCCTGATAAAACCCTGCCAGTCCGAGGGAAAATAACCTCGTAATAATCAACCGGTTTTGTTTGTTTGTTTTTGCATAGTATACCTTCTTTTCCCCATTTCCTCTGCCAATAAAATTCTTCCATTTTGTATACCTTTTTGAAGATCCTCTCTATCTTCTAGATTGGAAGCTTCCCAATTCAAGTTGATGATTGCTCAGAAAAAACTCTTAAAAATTTTACTATGCCTCTGTTTATCTTTTATTGGGGTTCCTATTAATTCAGATGAATTACACCTCATGGTCCTAGGCAACGGTCTTTGTAATCTGTCATTTCAGAATACAATGTGCATTGAGGAAACACCAAAGAAAAATTGCTTTTAAAAACTTGGAAACAGAAAAACAAGTTTTCCTGTGTTTCTGTATAGAAAAACAACACGTCTGAGACTTACTATTTAAAAATAATTTCTTTGAATATCTGCTCAGAGAAAATGCAAAGGAAGGCAAAGTTCTCTTGTTAGGTGTCTATTAAGGAGGCCACCACCCAGCAAACTAGGGAACAAACAACAGCAATTCTATTCCAACTTCCTTTTAAAACAATGCTAAAAATTCTTTACATTTATATACCGCTTTTGACAAAGAGCTTTCATATACATTATCTCCTTTCAAAGAGACTCTAAGGCGCCTTTCCTGCCCTGATTGATGTTTATGAATGTACTACTTTCCCCTGGGCTGCAGTCATCAATAGTCAATGAGAAGAAAGGCTGGCTTTTTTGGAAATGCTTTGCTGCCAGGTAACTGCATTAACTCTGCTATTGTTGAAGAGAGGCATGTATTAACCGTGCCACAGGATATCATCCATATCAACTAATGAATATTTGAATCCTTGTTCCTTGTGGAGCGGTGTTTGAGACCCATTCCTCTCTGCTTTATCTGGGGCTCTCCCTCAGGATCCATATTCTCAATGAAGTTCAGTCGGAGGGCTCTAAGCCATTTCAGAAAAACCTATACTGGAGATACTGAAGTCCTAAAGAAAAAAAAAAATGTAGAAAGTACATAAACAAGGAACTTCTGTATGAAATCAGGATTACACTGTTCTGAAGACGGAAAGTGATGCTGTTTGTTGAGGTCATGGGAGGCATGTTTTGCCTCCACATAATGGACTTTCCAGAATAGGAGTTACGGTGTGCTAATGAGGGCTCTGTCTGTGGAAGTATTTAACACAAGTCTGGGACGGGACAGAAATCTTTGAGAAGCATTTCCTGCACTGTTTGGGGATCAGGGGCAGAGGATGTCAAAAGTCTCTTCTGATTCCAGATTCTCTGCTTCTGAGATTCCTACTTGGTCTCTGATGGTTTCATTCTGTAAGGAACCAATCTGTGTTAAATTCTCTGTATTTCTCTCGGTGCCAGTCAGTCCGCACAGCCTGTTGACAGAGAACTGAGGGAAAGCAAAGAAAACATAGAACGCATACGCTTTCTAGGAACACTATTAGTAGGACCAAAGGTATAATTAAAATTGGCGAATGGACATTTCTGAACCAGTGACATTCTCAGTTGTGCTTTGTTGTAGGGTTATACAGGATTTCTTCGATCTTATTCACCATTTCTAATCTCCATAAATAATTACCCTCTCTACCTTTTTTTTTTTCTGCCCCAATTCTTAGAGTTTCAGCCAGAGTCCCAAGTTTTGACAGGGTGGTGTTGACCAGCTGCTTCATTATCAGTGGTGTGGTCAGCCGATTCCCCGTTTGAGGGTAGGAGGTTCTCTCTGCAACCGAGTCCCATCCACATCTTAGGGTCTGTCACTTACAATGGCCCAACTGCAGGAATTCGCTTCAGAATTGGTCCTATCTATTTTCTGTGGCAGGTGGCAGCTACCCAGGCACAAAGAGCTAAAGGCTAAAAAGAAATAATCAAGCTGCTACTGGGCTTGCTGTGGTAGAACCAGCCTCCATCATACCAGATACTTATACCTCAGCTACAACCTAACTGTTCTGAACAAAGTAGGTAGTGGCATGAGGGATACAGGGAGCATTTTTAATATTTGAAAAGGAAACAACATAAACATGTTTCCTTTTTGAGCGATATCTGTATGTCTATCTCCTGTCCTATTCAGCTCACTTCAGTAAACATTTACCCCAGTTTATCTCCCTTGTAATCACTTGTTCAGCGTCTGCTTTTCCTGCTGGACCGAAAGCTCCTTGAAGTCAAGGCAGGTTTTGTCATTGACCGGCGTACTCAGGACACTAATACAAGGCATAGCATGGTGTGTGCATGTGTGTGTGCGCACACACTTGTTGAAGGAATGAATGAATGTGCAAGTGAAAAAGTGAAATCTAGCATGGCATGGTTTAAAGAATTTGGGTTCTAGAATCAGATAGCTTGTCACTCAAATCTGAGCCCTACCATTTTTTGGCCTATGAATTACTTAACTCTTAAGTCAGAGTTTCTCAATTGTAAACACTGGATGATATTATTTTTCTGTCAGCATTGTTGTGAGAATTTGAGACATTTAAAGTATCTGGTACTGGTAAAGTCTCAATAAATGTTAGTTGCTCTTAGCATTATAAAAAAATGCACTGGGCTAATTATTAAGGGTACAAGATGAAACTATTGAGGAGGATAGAAAAATTATGAGCAGATCTTTTTATTCAAAACGGTAGAATGGATTTTAGAGGTGAGTATAGGGTACTATAGAAGCACAGGGCAGGCCATGTGGTGAGAGTGGCCATCTTGCACAACTTCAGAAATGGCATGCACATGACAGTCTGTATGAGCAGAGGGCATGGAGAGCTGAGTCCTTCCCATAAGCTTATGGGTTGAATGAACCATATGAAATTGCTGATATTCAACCACTGTGACATGCAAGAATAAAAATGAGAGTTGGGCCTCCTGGAACTGAGTCACAATGAGACCCTGCATGGGGAAGAGAAAAGAACCAGAGATTTCCTAGAACCAGTCTCATTCCACATGAGTGATAGAAGAGGAGGAGGAGCCATTATACTGAAGAAGGGGGAGAAGACGTAGTAAGAGGGACTGGCAGGCGTTAAGCAGTAGAGGTTTATTGAAGTGTTCTAAGGGGCAGGAAACTCAGTGTTTCTAAGGGTGGGCACTGAGACAAGGGGAAAAGGATGTAAAGTTGGAGAGGCAGGCAACATTGGGTTATTTAAATGCTACAGATAGTCTTACTTACAAAGTAACTGTGAAGGAAGACCCCAATTCTAGAACCCCAACTTTATTAACTAAAGTAGATAGCCCCTCCACTATGGCCTTCTCCCATCCTTTACATCAGGCCCGCCCTGCAGTCCCCTGCATGGCACCCGATTCTTTTCTGTTATCACTGGCCACATTTTGAAATTATAGAGTGTATTTAATTGTGTATTTACTTGTTCATTTACTAAATTATAAACTACAGGAGAGCACAGACCTTGCCTTATTTCTTTAAAATTACCTATCCAGTGCCTCACACAGTGGCCGGAACCAAGTAGGTAGAGGTTCAATAAATTGGTTGAAGCAATGAGTGGATAACAAATAAGAATTTTCCTAAGTCTGCTGTCTCCATACCAGTTTCTCCCTGCTAGAAATATTTTAGGAAAGTCCATTTGAAGGCGCCTACAGGAGAGCCATCTCTAGCACTTGTCCCAATTACCTAATTCACAGAAAAGGGGACCATTTTAGCTCAAGTACCAGATGTGTGAGGAGTTGGCCTCCTTTCCTACCAACTCCTGGGTGCTCTGACCCAAGCTTGTGCGATGTCAGGTGACAAGTCAAGGTTGGCTGCGTGCCAAAGCACAGAGATGTGCAGAGAAGTGTTGAATATTTTTCTTAACACACTAACTCAAGGCCTCTTAGCTGGAGATGAAGAGGTTCAAGTGTTGGGGTAATAAATGAAGAAATATCTTAAAATTCTACTGAACCCAAGACCGTTTGTCATAGAGCAGCATCTGAGAAAGTTGTTACTTATAAGAATTCAGCATGCAATTCAGTGTGGCAGACATTGAATTGGACACTGTAAGGCCTTGAATTAGATCTTAGACTACATCTTTAGCTACCAAAGAGAGTGTTGATGTCCATCCTGCTTGGCTCTGGCCTATCAGTATTAAGGACCTCCTTGCTACACCACAGCGACTAGTTTTTCTCTTTAAAACCGTAAGACAAATCTAGAACATTTCCCTCTTGTATCCAGTTTTGAAAATTATGTTCCATTTACTTCAAGGGGAAAAGGAAAGAGACTTGACAGAAATACAAAATAGGACGATCCCTGCTCCTGAATGCCCACCTCACTGTGAACAGAACCTTGATCGCCTAATTCCTTTTTCAGCGTGCATAAACTCTAAACTCGTATAACTTATCAAGTGCATTTTCCTCCCCTAAATGCAGAAACCCACTTGCAATGAAAACATTTAATATCTGATATTAAATATGTGATGAAGTGAAAGATAAGCCACTTAATTGTGGAGAGATAATACGCATTCTGATAAACAGTCTTCTGGAAGCCTGGCATTGGTGATTCCTCTGAGAACATTACGTCTAATCCTTAAGCATTCACAATGTCTCCTTTTCTTCCCCAAAGACAAAATCTACTCATTGTCTTGGGTATTTGAAACAAAACTTTAATGCTAATCTTAAAATGAGCAAAATTCCCATATTGAGCAAAGAGAGAAGAAACTTATGTTTGAAATCTTCGATAGTCCTTAAATATCTGCGTATAAGAGGTACCCCATAAGTGTTTAAGCGGCTTCTTCTTAAGAATTTCAGCAAAATTAGCTTTGGCTCTCATTGAGTTGGGTTAAATTTGAAGCTGTATGAAGATAATAGTGAAAAACCAAGTATATTTAGGAATGAAAACTTCCAAGATGATTTAAAACAATGCTAATTTGTGCCTACAGAATTAATGGGAAACACATCATTATCAATGATTAGCCAAACCCCAAATCTGGATGGAAGATCCTGCCTGCACAAACCCTGATGGGCCAGAGACTACTGTGAGATTTAGGTACTGGGGAGGAAAAGGAGGTGCTTTGTCAAGCAGTCTTTAACAGAAAATGTACTTTAGTTACCTGCAAGAATTATTGTGTCTCCTTCCATAGGAAGCTGAAAAACTGATAGAGATTTGGGCAACCCCACAAAATGTCCACTAAAAGAACTTATAAAAATCAGGCACTTTTCTCTAGGAATTCCCATACTACATCCTCATCCAGAGCTGAAAGGATCCTGTCACTGCCCCGAAAACTGCAGGAGAGAAGAATAAAGCACCCAGTACTAAGGCCTCTTTGCAGAAGAATAAAACACACAGATGCATCTCATTAGGAAGTTAACCAGTTAGCCCACACCTGACTTGGGTTGCAGTTAGTTGCAAGGTATGTTTCAACACTATATGTGGATGTTTTTACTTTATTCTTTAATCCTGAAAAGCTGCCCCTTTAAGGACTAACTGTATCTCTTGAGAAGGGGAGAAGCCAAGACTTAAAGACTTTGGCTTCCTGCAGGATGGTCAGGATTCTGCAATTTCTGTTTTGTGAGAGGTGAAAAAAGTGGCTGGGAGATTTTCACTCTCCTGCTCTCTGAACTCATCCCGCTGGTTCTACAGAGGTAGGATCCTTCCTTCCTCCGCAATAGTTATAACCCTTGGAGAGAAAAGAAAGAAGTCAGTGCTGATATGAATGCAGGCGAGACTGTAAAGGGCATTTGGGGAGGGCAGAGCAATTAACTCCCTTCCTCAACTGTAGAGAACCTGGTTTCTCTTGATCTCACAGTAAACCTTAGCCAATGACCAGGATTCTTTACAGTGAGCGAAACAGAGAGTGCCACTACAATACCAAAGAGCAGACCTGCCCTGGTCCTGCGTTCCTAGCAAGAGAACTTTCATAATGAGGCCAGTGGATAAAGGACTGCGATCCTTTACAGAGGAGGGAAGTGCAAATAGGGTGCGTCTGAGCCCATCTCTTGGAGCCACTTCACCTCTGAACAGGTTCGGAGCTTCCAAGCCCCTTGATGTTTTAAAAAGGCACTGATTTCAGCATGAGATGTTTGCTGCACAGTGCTCAGCTGGAATGAAACGAAGGGGAGGAAAAGTAGCTTCTTTCTTGCATTCAGAAAGCAGAGGCCAATTGAATGGATTCTACTCAAACTGATTGCGTTTGTAGTTTTTGAAAAAAAAAAAAAAAAGCTAAGAAGTTTAAATCCTATTCACGAAGTTCACAAAAACAAAACCCGATCACAGGAGGACTCTAAGAAGTGCACACATCCTTACAAGAGATGGACAATTTAAAACAAGCTTCATTAAGTAAGTCCCTTTCAAACTGGCTTCTTAGTATAATTCAATAGCTCATACTCCTCTGCCTCATTTCAAGGGCTTTCTTTACTGTAGGCTAGTTTAAATCAAATGTTCTGCACAATTTTATAAGTTTACAAGGGTTTATTTATTCACTGAGTTAAAAACCAAAGTCGTCTTCTATTTTCTCTTTCAAGAATGGAATATATTTCTGAGCCATCCCTCCACTTGTCAGTTACTATGTGCTGTATAACACAGAAGCTGGCAAAAATGTTGAAAAGTGAAATCTGGTTATTTTTTTATTTGTTTGCTCATCCTGTTCATCTGACATCTCCACTTGGTCAAAATGCACAGATTACCACAGGGGCTCTTACTTGCCTCTCTTTCACTTAATTATCCTCTGCTTATGCAAAATGTTACACATTTATCCATTCACTTAATTCATGCAATGCTTTAAAGCTTATTCAGCTAGCTGAGTCTCCTTACATCTGTCTGCTTTAGCATTCTTGGCCTTGGTCTGAAGGCCTCCAGAGGTCAGGAAATTGGATATTACCTCACTTTGTGCAGGACCTGGGAGAGCACCATGTATGGCCCTTTGCTTTAACAAATGCTTTTAGACAATGATGACAGTGATGAGTGGATGCCATTTCATTGGTATGAGGAAACTTGCAAAGAGGGGGTCAAATGTGAATATATAGTGTGTTGGCATTTACATTTAAGGGGAGACTGGCTAGTTCAGGCTACTGAGGTACTATACGGTGTCTGAGGACAGGATTGCATTTAGTTAAGTGATCTGAAAGTGTCATAAAACTGCTTAGTTAATTTACAGAGAAGTTTCCAGTTTTATTTTATTTTTTCATCTATATAAACTGGACACAGAATGGCCCTTTATAATGTTTGTCAATATGTTAGGGGGTCATATTTTATAAATTATATTTTAAAAAGTGTTTATAGTCAATAGGTCATGATGTATGAGTGTGCAGCAGTGGTGGGTTCTCACTTTTGTATTCATCTTGTATTTGTTTTGGAAAATTGCTTCCAGGAAAGTGAAGGAAGCTGGAAACGTCCTGTGCTGGACTCATCCAGCGAGGTAAGATTAGAGGTGAGATCAGAGCTCACATTCCAGGAACACTAAACCAGGAGTTAGCAGCCATAATACTTGGTAGCTTTTATTTTGTATCCCCATCATTTGTACATTCAATTTACATAAAGCTAATATCTAAGCATTTTTTTGTAGCTCAGGCAGTGGGTCAGCCCGAAGGGAATGACATAGATATCCACAAACAGTGATGTATCTGGCGTGGGAGTGGAAATGTCCCCTGTAAGATGCTTCAGGAAATGAGTGCAGTCGTAACGAGTGGCTGGTGAAAATCAGATTTGTTGCAATACTTATACTACCTAAAGATGAGTAATATAGGAATATAGTACGTACATACCAGTCCCGACCTGAGCCAACTTGACCTTTTTTATCCAAAAGTATGCAAATTGATTACTAATATAAGCCATTGCTGGTTCCCTTCTTCTCCTTTTCTTCTTACTCCTCTTCCTTCTTTATATTATAATTAAAGTGACCAAACCTCAAACCGACATTTGGAAGAGACCTTAGAAGTCTGCATCTCTAGATCAACCTTACCCAAATACTTTTTGTCCCCAGGAGGTAGAATTTAATTGTGTTTTCCTCAAGGAAAATGGTGACATTGGTTTTATGGATGTCTGTTTTTCCAGCCCTTTCTTTTTCTAGTGATTATTCCAACTCTCCAACACTTTAACTGCCCTCGTTAATTTGTACCTTTTGTTCTGGTCATTTAACAAGAGTAAAATTTCTGATGCTAAATATTGTACCTCCACTAGGTTCTTAAAGGTATCATATTTTTCTGTCACCATGGGGAGAAAAATACCAGTCTCCCTCTGGTGACAGAAAAATAATTTATTTCACTTCTTTAGCCATTAATAAGTAGCACTGAATTGTGTCTTAGGGGAGAAAGTGGGAGAAGGCAGTGGAAATGAAATTACATGTTTGGCTTTAAGGGTAAGTTAGAGTAACTTCTGAGGCAAAGCAAGTGTGCATTGGTTAATGGGGGATAGACCAGCTGGGAACCTCTAAGATTTCTTTTTACCCTCGTGACTCCTGGCTCCTCTGGTGAGGAGGAATTGCATATTTCTTCCACTGAGCTATTGAAGAGTATAAATTTGACAGTCTTCTTATCTCTCTGTGGATCATGGGTTTCAGCTTTGCCCAAGATGTTAGGTAAGTAGCCACTGTATGTCATGGGATCCCTTGATGAGGTGGGTAACAGTGGTCTTAGTAGACAAAAGGAGGTAGCAATGGTCTTAGTAAGAAGACTGTGGGGAAATTCCTATGTCAAATTGTCTTGCAAATCAACCAGATCAGATATATCTGATCAAATAATAATAAATGTACAAGAAGTTCTGAGTATAATGGTCAAACTAGATGTAGGAAAATTCCTTTAACCTCAATGGCATTTGCCCAAGAAAGTCTGAAAGAATCAAAAAGGACTTTAGTCTGGAGAAATGATAGCTGACACTTGATTGGAAATGATAAAATCCTATAGGAAAAATTCCCACTATTATAATACAATAAAAGAAAAAGAAAAAATTTCTTCCAATATTCTCTGCACCTAGTGAGTGACTATGTACTTTGAGGCATTAAATTTATCTTCATGTGCTCTTTGAGATTTCAGTGAAGGGCTGACTCAAGTTATTTGATTTATCTCACTGGATGGCTTCCCACATAAAATAAGCTTCACAGTGAGGCTCTTTTTCATCTATCTTTTAAAAATTATTATTATTTTTATATTTTTAGCAACAGAACATGTGCGCCAGTTAAAAAAAATCAAATATATTTCTGGGTTTCGATGACAGATTTAAACTTTTTCACAGAATTTTTTTCCCTGATACCTAAGAAAAAGCACAACTACATCATAAAACTCTCTTGCCTGAATTATTGCAATAGCCTTCTAATTGGTCTCTTTCCTTTTATCCTTGTCCAGCTATACCCTGCTCTCAACAAAATAGCCAAAGTAATGCTTTTAAGATGTTAGATCCTGCCATTCCTTGGTTAAAATCATGAAACTCACAATAAAAGCCTTTCAATGGCCAAAACACTGTGAAAATCTAGACCACCATTACCTCCCTGATCTTAGCACATGCTACATTTTGCTTCCCTCTTTCTACTCCAGCCACACTGGCTTCCTTACCATTTACTGTTGCTCACATTGCACCTGGTGAGCACTGACCTTTGCATTGGCTGTTCCCTCTGGCTCTGAGACTCTTTCCCCCCGAAGATCTGGAAACTCATTCCTTCAACTGATTGCTCAAATATCTTCTTATGAGGCAGTCCATGACTGCATTGTTTAAAACTGAAATTTGATCTTTCCATGCTCCCATCCCCTGCCCCCACTTTTTCTTAGAGGACTCTAGTTCTCCCTTTTAGCATAGAAATTGTCACCTCTATGATACTATGTTACTGTGTAGTTTGCTTCTTTATTATGTTTCCTGTTTACTTTTTCTCCTCCATCTAGTCCTACCCTCAAAAGGCTCCACTGGGTTTTTTGGTTTGGTTTGTTCAGATATATCCAAGAGTCTACTGCCTGGCACATAGATTTTTTTTTTTTTTTTTACGATTTTATTTATACATGAGAGGGAGGGAGAGAGACAGAGCAAGCAAGCATGAATAAGGAGAGAAGCAGAGGGAGAGGGAGAAGCAGACTCCCCACTGAGCAGGGACTCAGATACAGGGCTCAATCCCTGTATCTGAGATCATGACCTGAGCTGAAGGCAGATGTTTAACCATCTGGGCCACCCATGCATCCCGGCACATAGATTTTTAATAAATATTACTGATTGAATGAATATAATACATTTCTCTTTCATAAAAAATGAACATTTGGATTGCATATTTCCAATTTTGATATGGGACACTCAACATGGATACATATTCTAGTTAAGGTATTGAACTTGAAGGATTAAAAAAATATTTTTTGTATACACAAGTAGATAAAGCAAATCACTAAGACTTACAAGGGAGCCAGATCTCAGACTTATTCATAAAAACATCTAATGCCAATGATGATGGAGTTATTTCTACAAAGTTTTAAGGAATGAAAGAAAACTAAGAGATCAATAGAGAAAAAGACAAAAGACAGACATTCTTAAACATGAAAGAACTCATATTCAAGGAATATGGCATTCTTAAATCCTTCATGAAAAAAAGGCTTGAAAATGAATTCTAACTAATTAAGAGATAAATCAAAATAAAGAACACGGGAATTGAGAAGCTGTGATAAAAAGGACTGATGGTGTTTGAATTTATTTAAATATAGAATTAAAGACTAAACAACCGAGAATTATTGCTATAGAACAAAATGTTAATGTTATTAATCACAACAATGTAAAATTAGTAGTATAAAGATAATTGGAAAGTATGGTGAAGGGAGATATTCTCATATCTTTTTTTTTATATTCTCATATTTCTAAGCAAGAGTCTACTGATATTGTCTAATATTGATATAATATAATAAAGATATTAATGACTCCAACTCTTACTGTTTTTCAGATCTACCCCCCTACGCTGCCCTTTCAAGCTTAAAGGGTTCTAAATCTTATAGCAAGAAACCATTTATTTGAAAATTGTCAATTCCTTTGTTTTGCTTTGGTTTCTCTTTTTAATTATTAAATTATAATTAAACTTAATATTTGTTATTAAAGATAGTATCTATATATGATCTCATTTTAACAAAAAGCAATGTTATCTATCTATCTATCTATAACCTAGTTATCATCTCCATCATTATCTTTTATAGCCATTACAAAAAGATTAAGAATAGTGTTGACCTAATAATAATGACAGTAATTTTTAGATAATTGGAATCAAGATGTAGCTTTTTATTTACTTTTTGGTATATTTCTGCATTGTTCAATCACTTTTTAATAAGCATCACCAATTTTTAAAACAAACAATTGAGGAAAAATTTTAAATTCACTACCCCACTTTCACTCCTCCCTACCCCCAAGGAAAAACCCGGAAGGAAATAGGCTAACATATTAACAGTGATTAATATTATGTGGTGTGGATAACTGAATAATACTGATAATTATTTCTTCTATCTTTATACATTTCCATATTTTTTTTCATTAAAAAAAAAAGGCCATGAAATTCTGGAATGAAAATAATTTGCTTCAGAATTCTGAGGGCAATATTCCAATGTCTTTTAGCTTCCAATGGCAATTCTGAAAGTCAGAAGTCAGTCAGATGACTGATACTTTATAAATAACCAGTTCTATCTCTGCAAAAGATTTTAGAGTCTTTTCCTTATTCTCATTCTTTTGAAATTTTGTGATGGTGTTCCATGGTCTGGTTTCTCTGTGATTCAGAGAACCGGGGACTTAGTGGGTCCCTTTAACCATGCTGTCCATGCCTTTCCATTTAGGGAAACTTCTTAGTATTTTTCTTCTGTTTCATCTTTATTCTCTTTCTGGAACTTCTCGTTTTCAATGTTGGACTTCCTGAGTTGATTATTTACATTTTTTTCTTTATGTTTCCTCTTCAATTGCACTGTTTGTCTTTGGTTGTTTATTTTACTCTCTGCAAGACATTCTTGATATTATCTTCCATCCATCTAGCTGAATTTTTAGTGTCTTCCATATATTTAATTTCCAGGTCACATTCATATTCTTTGAAATTTCCTATAAGAATAATGTCTTATTCTTAGTTCATTAATGCATATTTATTCTTTTTTATTTATGTGTATCAATTATTGATTCTAACGTACTCTTTCTTCTTCTTTTATCATCTCTGATTCTTTTGAATTCCTCTTTTCTATTTCTGTGTTTGGTCCTTTTATTTCATTTTGGAGACTTCCTCAAATATTTGATGATTCTTGGCTTCCTTAAATATTAAACTTGTGTCTCAAAAACCTGATAAGAGACTCTAGATGTGTGAGTGAACTGGCTTTTTAAAATCTAGAGTACTTAGTTGGTGAGTAGTTTTCTCTCCTGTAGAAGCCCCAAATATAAGTGTCTGTAAGCCCCTCTCTCAGGGTGCTCATTCTCAGGCTCTTCCAGAGAAAATTGTTTTAACCCTTCATGACACAGTTATATACACTTCGTTGCTGACAGAATAGCAGAATGGAAGATGGCTAGAGACTTGACCTGTGGGGATGTATATTTTCATGTACTCCTTGAGTTTACTATGTGATGTTTCATCCCCACCTTCCACTATACTTGGTAATTCTAAGTCCATCTCAGACCATCAGACCATCTGAGGTACAGTTTCTCTAGATAATGTACTTTAAGGTTCTTGTAAAGTAGGAGAGGAGTTTGGCTGCTCAGGAATCCCGAGGTCTAGATATTCTTCATATAGATCTCTATCTATCCCCTTATTCTCACTTTTCCGCAGGATCTGGTAGCTCTAAAACCTCAGATTTTCTGGGTTAAGTGGCGAATAATCTTCTTGCTTCTCATAGACATTTTCCATCTTTAGCTCAAGACTTGCCTTCCCCCACTCAGCTATGTCATTCTCTGCTCTTCCATCTGCTTTCCTTCTTCCAAAATGTGTTGACATCTAGTCACTTCCTGTTATCTCCTTTCTGTCATCTTTTTCACCCATGTGTTTAGTGTTTATTCCTGTTCTGTCCTTTCAGTAATGCTTCAGAAGGGAGTTCAAACCATTATATATAACCCGAAGGTACCTATATGTATTAATTTAAAAATGATTCACTGACATCCTATTAAATTTGAGGAGACTTAAAATTATATCACAGTTATAAGAAGATAAAGAAAAAAGATTAGTGTGTCAAAAGATTAGATCAAAGAAGTGAAAAAGAAGAAAAGCAAAACTTGAGGCTGTGGCAACTGACCAAATAGCTTGCTTCCAGGCTGTTAGTAACCAGAGTAGAGAAGAAAAAAAGACACCACCGTTTGTACATTTTTCATTGCTCAAAGGAAGGAAAACTACTTTGTCACTAGAGGTAAAACACTTCCTGCCCTGAACTTTGAGAGTAATTTGTTTATCCAATTCATTCATCATTTTACTAGTAGAATGATCTTTCATTCCCACAGATCTGATTATACTATTCTTTTGCTTAAAATATTTCCATGGCTTTTACTGCCTTGGACATGAAGTTTAAGCAGTGTATGCTAACTGTATATTCTCATGTCTGCCTCTTAACCTCATACCCTCCTACTTTACTAGACATCTCTATGTATAATCATATTAGACACTTGTCTCTGAATGAGACATGCTTCCCTCCTACTCCAGGCTTTTGAATACACCTGGCAAAATTGGCATCTTCAGTCTTTAAGGCTATCTCAAGCTTCCCCTTCTCCGGGAATCTTTCCTTGTTCCCACTTCTTCCACTTGTCTGTGTGCTGCTTCTCACTGCTTCCCTGGTACCTCATGCATACTTTATCAGAGTACTTATCATACTTATCAAAACTCTTGGTTTATTCCTCTCCTTCTCTTCCCCCTTAATCCATAAACTGATAAGTACAAGGATTATGTTTATTCATCTTAGAGTTTACATTGTCTACCACATTTCCCCCTGGCACATGGTAGGCATTTAATAAATATATTTGAATAAATGAACAATAAATAGGATCTAAGTATGTAGTTTTCTCCAGTCTTACTATGTCAATAAAGTTTGGAAGCTCTTCAGGGTTGAATAGGTCACATGTCACAGAGAAATTATCAAATATCAGCTGTCTCAGACAGAATTTGGAGAGCAAAAAAATAGCAGAGAATTGCAGCCTGAGGTTGCCAGTCAGAACCTGAAAAGAAGGTATTCTTCATTGTTGGCTGAAAGCAGGGCCATATGCTCAAGATGCCAGCTGATGTTTTACTGTGGGAACCTAGGGCCTTCCTAGATTCTGTGCCTGATTGAGGGCCGTGTCACTCATGTCTGCATAATTGCTTTTTGCTCTTTACATCCTCCTGAATCTTAGAATTGCCAGGCTCTCAGCTCCTCCTGACACCCACCACACCCACTCCTGCTAGGGTAGCAGTGGCTGGCTGTCCTGCTGCCAGTTCTCAAATTCTCTAACTCTTTGCTTTCAACAAACAACTATTTGCATTTGTCATATTTGCTTCCCCCCCTTTTTTTTTTCCTAAAGAAATAAAATACTTCAGATGTATCAGAAACTCTATTTGTAGCCATCCCAAATCCCACCTCCATTTCTTCCTCTACTCACTCAGGGGTCCATTCAGAACAATTGTAGTACTTTTACGGATCGACAAGATAGGGAATCAGATCAAGGAAAAGTTTCTGTTCAGTAGCACAAGATGAAGAGAACTAGCTAACTATCACCAAAACACCACTAGTTAAGATAGAGCAGATTTATGAGCTTGAGTTTGTACCTTAGGCCTGTCATATTTTTTCACCTTTATGTTAGTTAATTGCAGAGTAACATAAATTAACTTTGGAACACAAGCAAAAATGGGAACTTTATTTATGAATTTCTTGGATTTCTTTACCTCAAGCCAAACAACTAAATTGCTACTTAGCATAAATTATTTATGGGCCCTGGCTCAATACCATCCAGCACCAGCCCCTGGAGGTATGGGAGATATAAAAGATTTAAAGCATCACTGCGACAGTGTTCGGGCCGCCACGGAGCCGTGTTTCTTTCCAGAAGGGTCCACTTTATTTTGTTGTAAATAAATAGAGGCTGGATTTCCAGGGAGGGAAGTTAGCTTCCAGCAGGACTATGGTGGTGTTTTGCATATGTTAATTACACAACCCTTTTATGACAGATAGACACAGTGTTTGCAGAGATATTTCTCAAAAGACCCATAGACCAAATGGATCTTTTCATTGCCTGGCATGGAGTCATTTCTCTCATTTGATCTCACTTCAAAATGTGAAGTTTTCAAAGCTTGCCACCTGTAGGGGAGGAAGAAGTTTTCTATACCCTTCTAGATTCTTTTGGCTGGTCTATTAATTAAGCTGACATATGACAGATTAATAAGAGAAAAACAAATTTAATTTCGTACATATGGGAGCCTCATAAGGACATGAGAAGCTGAAAGTCAGGCAAGGGATGTTTCTATGCCATCCTGAGCTATGCAAAGAGGGTAAGGGCTTGGGATTTCTAAGAAACACAATTCACAGAAAGATGCTAGGAACAAATATTTGGTAAATAAATGTCATGACATGCAGAGACAATGGAACATGGAGAAGAATTTGAACAATAGGCCCTGTGGATCTTCCCCCACCCCCCTTATCACACCTATCCCATGCTTTTTTTTAAAGATTTTATTTATTTATTTGATAGACAGAGATCACATGTAGGCAGAGAGGCAGAGAGAGAGGAGGAAGCAGGCTGTCCGCAGAGCAGAGAGCCCGATGCGGGGCTTGATCCCACGACCCTGGGATCATGACCCAAGCTGAAGGCAGCAGCTTTAACCCGCTGAGCCACCCAGGTGCCCCTTATTTTATTTTTTTAATTTAATTTAATTTATTTATTTGAGAGAGAGAGACAGAGTAAGAGAGCATGAGAGGTGAGGTCAGAGGGAGAAGCAGACTCCCCATGGAGCTGGGAGCTTGATGTGGGACTCGATCCTAGGAGTCTGGGATCATGACCTGAGCTGAAGGTAGTCACTTAACCAACTGAGCCACCCAGGTGCCCCTCTAGTGTTATTTCTGGTAATAGCTCTCTTCTGGGACCAGCCCCTCTATCTAAATTCTTAGAGGCAGTTCAAGGGGTGTGAAAGTTTTTCCTAAGTCTTTTGGGCCTTGATTGTCTTCAGTTCAAAATAATCCACATGCCAAAGTAGCACATTTTGCTGAGGCTCATTCTCAACCCCTTCATATCCTGACTAATTTCTAAGTGTATTTATCCATACAATTCTAGCAGGAACAAATGTACATCTTCTGCAATCTTGATTCTGTTTTCTTTAAAATTCAAGCTTGATAATGGTGTGCTGACACTTGTGACAAGCCCATTGTCACTTCCTAGGTTGTCTTTCCATAGCTCTAACCTCAGCATGTCACCCTTTGCTCCAAAATACCCTTACATACCTTGTTTCTCAGACACAGTCTGTTTTTAAGACAAGGTCGCTGCCCTCTTTTTCTTTGGGTCAGACATATTTCATTTAGTTTATACAGTGTTTAAGATCACCAAACTCCACATAAAAGTATATATTTCTGGCTTTTCATTCAATTTCCAACATTAGGAAGCTGAGTCATTTTAGGCTGTCTTTTCCACCGGGCAGCTGTTGACCTAAGCTGAGTAGTCCCTGTCTCTTCTCCACTCCCTAATTTACCATAGTCCCCACTACTCCCTAATATCTACACCCAGCCTAGTTTAGCTACTTAGGTTTCAGGCTATTCCCTTGTTTGTGAACATGTTTTCATTTTTGACCCCCAATTTAGGTCCATGCTTTGGCTGATACATTGAAAACTTTTATGTTTTCTTGGGTAAGGTTATGTATTGTAAATTACTAAACCCAAAAGAAAAGAAGCTCTTGGCAGGCTATAGCAATGGGATCATAGATATCACTACAAATTTTTAGGATGAAAATACATAAATATACTTCCACTTAAATGCAGATTTGCTCATTTTTCTTTCAAAAATCATGGCATGTGCAATTGCTTGCTTTAAACAACAGAAAATGCCTCTATGGTATTCATTTTCCTAAATCCTTAATATACTGTTTGAAATGACACTTTAGCTTAATCACTTGCCCAGCCTAAACCCACGCAGGCCTTGTACCCCTGCTGCTTCATGTACATTGACTTCTCCTCCTGGGATCACAGATCTGATAGTATTTCCATTAACCTCTCAAGCATTGCCACTGGGGTTCTCTTCTTGGGCCTTGAATTTGATTGCATCACTATTCTCCTTTAGTATCTTCAGTGGTTTCCTCTTAAATTTCAGATCAGAAACAGATCCTAAGTGTTACCCACAAAGACTATGACCAGCTAAATCTGGAAAACTTAACTGTATCCTCCTGCCCACCTTTTCATTTTAAGATGAATTTAAAAGCAAGGTAGAGGAAATGAGTGGGGACTTTGGAAACACCCAAATTCCAAATCTGCTTTGGCCTCAGCTTTTTAAAAATCTGTACAATGGGTAATAGCAGCTATCTTGCAGAATGCTTAGAAATATAATTGTTAATATGTATTTTAAAGACATTCAGTGAATTATCCCTATAGGTTTATGACACATGCTATAAATCGTCCTGCTCCATTCCCCTGCTTCAATTTATCATACTTTGTCTTGGTGATGAAGGAAGAAAGTCCTTTCTTTGTCTCTTCATCTATCTTTCCACTACCACCTATGATGAAGATCATCCCTACCTTAAAATGCCTTGAGTTTGTCCTGTCCTAGCCCCACTTCCAGAAGATATTACATACAAGGAGAAATAGAAAGAAGCTTCTGTAGAGCTGAGTTTTAGTAAAACCTAGGTCATGGCCAAAAGAGAGACAATCCTCCTTCAAGAACACAGTGGGGCTCTTCCCTGTAAGGGCTGAGAGAGCTTGTTCCCCCCTCTCCTTTATCGCTCACCTCCATGGAAAGGAAAATAAGACTCTGCATGAGTGATCATCCCAAAACTGGCTGTATTGAAAAATTTTTATAACCAAATTATATGTGTAGATATTATAATAGATAATCTGAATGTATTGTACACATCCTACATAAAACATAAAGGGTTGCTATCTCTGTCTCACATGCATTTAAAAAGCTCATTTTAATATTTAATGCTTCTAACAGTCATCTAAATCTCAAAAGGTAAGCAGGATATACCATATAAAAGACCCAGAGTTAAAACAAATCTGGAATTTGCCTCCCTCCCTTCATCCCCAACCCACCCTCCTCTTATCAACCTAGCTTCTAGAGAGCACAAGCATAACACATACCATTCTCCCTTTGTAGCTCAATGATGTACTTTGAAAATGCAAGTTATGGAAACATACAAGGACTATCCATCCACACTCATCACCCCGTATTCACAAATAACTTAAAAAAAAAAACTCTACCTTTTGTATTTCTTTGTTTTTCAATATTTGTTGTGAATTTTCAAAAATATATCCTAAATTATAATGTATTAAACAATCTCAGTCAGGCTAATGACTTCTGGGCCTAGGGTCTATCAGTCTGTGGTGGCACCTCAGGCTGTTATCTACAGCAGCTGATGTGCTGGGCCATGCTTTGGCAAACTTGCCAAATTCACTAACTAGCACAACTCTAGGCTAGGCTATTCATTTGAGTACTGAATGATTTCCTAGCAAAATAAATAGAATCCCCTTTAGCAGAGATCAGGTTAACTCAGATAATTCATTTAAGCTTTAAATGTCAGAAAATAGGGGATCTTTTTTTTCTATATTAATTATACTGACTGTTATGGACTGAATGTTTATGTTCCCACCAACTTTTTATGTTGAAGCACTTATGCCCCAATATAATGGTATTAGGAGGTGGAGACTTTGGGAAGTAATTAGGTCTAGATGAAGTCATGGTGGTGAAGCCCCCATGATGGGACTGATTTCCTATCTATAAGAAGAGGAAGAGACTAGAGTTCTCTCTCTCTCTCTCTCTCTGTCCTCTTCCCTCCACTCCCCCCACCCCAACCATATAAAGATACTACAAGCCAGGAAGAGAGCTCTCACCTGAACCCAACCATGCTAACATTCTGATATTGGGATTCCCATTCTGTAGAACTGTGAGATATGTCTGTTCTTTAAACCATCCAATCTATGCTATGTTTTTCATAGAAGCCTGAGCTGACTAAAACAGAGTATATTAGTGTCTTGCACATGCACACGTGCATGTGTGTGCACACGCGTGTGTATGTGTGTGTGTGTAGATTCTAGCCTGATGGGTAATTGGATACTCTATCTTGATCTACCTTGTACTATGTAAGATACTGTGGTTTCTGGAAGAAACACTCTTCTTTTGCTGAATTGCAGAGTAGAATTGGAAAATGGGAAGTAAGGGAAAGGAGAGGTAGCAGAACACTTAAAAAAAAAACACAAAAAACACTACTTTTCCTTCCATTTAATGGAGAAATAACCCTTAGAGATAGCCAGGGGTGTGTGAATTCAGGAATGCCTGAATTTTTCAAGCTCACAGAATAGAATGGACCTGAATTTCTTGTAGCTTCCTTTAAAAGATCACCTTTCCTTTGCTTAGAATCATGTTGAGGCTGCTATAATTGGTCTGAGCTCAATTTTAGTGGGAGACTGTGGGCAGGCAGTTGAAAAAAGAACATGGTCAAGTGAAGTTTTAAAAAATGTACATTTTTCTGCTATAAAAGCAATTCCAAAACCCCACCCCCTCTCCTCCACATCTCCCAACCAACTCTACTCAAAATGTGTGAACTTTGCATTTAACTTTGTATGTGCCTAGTGCACAGTATGGAAAGCTCTCCTGGGTAATTTGGGGAAATATATGTATTAAAAATGAAGTTATGAAAAATTGAAAATTGCTTTTGAGCATCCATGGTAGTAAAATCCTTATATGGCTCTTTTCCTCACTATTTTAATATGGAATTTTTGCATGAGAGTTAAGTAGCCATGCCTTTTAGCTTCTGAGAAGAGAGAAATCATGTCTTCTGTATATGGTTATTTTATATTTGTACATAGGTACCAGCTCCTTATAATTTACTTTTTGCTATTTAAAAAGAAAAATAAAAAAGATTCTTAAATTTATTTTAAGGGAGGATATTTAAAAAAACATATATATGATATGTTATATATAACGTGTGTGTGTGTGTGTATAGTTCGTTAGTTAGTTAGTTAGTTGTGATTCTCAATTTCACATAAAACCAATTCTATGTAATCATCCAGAATTTGAATTTTGAGGGAGTGGGAGTGGGAGCCAGTAAATACACCTTTTTGTGGCACGGTGTCTTCTTAGGTGTGGCAGGAGATACACCTTCCTATTACTCATCTGCATTTTTCATTTTGATCAAACGTACTCTTGCACGCGACCTTAACATTGAAGATCCTCAAAAGAGAATCTCCCCGCCCTTGCCATCCCCAAACACATTTTGTGCTTTTGTCCACACAGGGACATGCATGGGCCTGGGGACCCCCCACCAGAGGACAAATGTCAGATAGACCAGGAGACTTGGGAGAACAGCCTTCCAATAGCCTGGTGAGCTCTCCTTTCAAGGCACCTTCTCATCTCTGTGCATTTATGCAAGTCCTTCTTTTTCCTTCCATAGTTTAATAAAAAAACACAAAACAGTGAGGGAAAATCAGAAAAACAAAACAAAAAAGGACCGGTTTCAATGGCAATGTTAACTAACTCATGCTATGTACTTTCAACTTCAGATTTTTTGGGAATTATCTTTTTATATGAAATCTCTAAGATAAATGGACAAGCTTATAAATGGATATGGGCTTTCACAATTACTTTGACTCCTTCTTCCTGAAATGGGATGGGAAGCAGGAGTAACAAGGTACCAGAAACAGTGGAGTAGGCCCTCAGAAGCCTAATCTCACCCTCTGAGTGGAGAGGAAAAGGGACAGGAACTCACCCTCTGAGTGGAGAGGAAAAGAAGAAGAAGGAACAGGGATGGGTGAAGATGGTTTCTCTGGGTGTGAAAAGGTGGAAGAAGGTGGAAGAGATGGGGCACTGGAGAAAGAGACAACGGTATGGTGGAAGAGCACTGGATTAGAGTCAAAAGACTGGGGTCTCAACATTTGTTCTGCTATTTACTGGTGGCATAATCTGAGGTCACTTGGTCTCTGAATTCTGTGTCCTTGTCCAGATTCCTTTAAGACAGAATTCTCATTTACCAAGGATTGCTGGTCAGAACATGGTAAGGTTTAAAACACTAATACCCCAACTGTTTATCCAAGTGAACTGGTATCCACTTGGGATCCCAATTAATCCAGGCCACAGCTGATTCTTTTCAGAGGCCCGAGTTGTCCCTGAATCAGATTCTGCTCAGCTAAGTCTGTTGGAAACTTGGGACCTTGTAATCCCAGCCTGAGTCACTGTCCAGAGAGCCTCATCATTTTGGATCTTTGGTGGCCATCTGTCCACTACCATGAATGGGCTCTTCTTGGAGAGCCATGCTTCCTCTCCAGCTGAGGCTGTTCATATCCCCAGACTCTATTATATTGGGAGGTAGGGTCTGTCCTCCTCATTCTCCAGGGTTGCTTTCAGGTTATTGCACCTTTACATTTGGGCAAAAACTATCCAGTCCTTTGAGGTTTTATGTCTTCTCTCTGAGAAGCCTCTAATGTCTCCTAGTTGATGACATGTACAAATCTCCAGGCCATAATTCTTCTTTCATTCATGACTGTGGAGCCTGTGCTGTGTGGACATGCTGGAAAACTAGACTCTGTTTCTTCACTTCTTCGTTAATTCAGTTACTCCTACCTCCTCACTGCCTCTGACTTTCCCAGGAACTGCTTCATTGTGACCCTCGAATTCCCTACTTTCCCACCAAACCTCAGGTCGCACTGATAATTGTCTGTAATGAGGCTGAGACTTAGCAGAAGGGAAATGGGATTTCCCCTTTTGATTCTGAAGTGAGAAAGGTCAGCAGTTTTCATGAAATCAGGGAAAGGTGAGTATGAGCAGACGCTGTCGGGTGGGAAAGGGGAGTAGAGCTATATCTTATTTATCAAACTTCTCAGTAGAATTTTAGACCATGGTTCTGAGGCATCTGGAGTTGTTTGGAAATGCCTAAAGAAGAAAATACATTTTGATCTAACTTACTGTATGAGAATTTATTTGTAGTAAGTTAGAATGTATCACTGTAATTTCTCCAGATTCACCCTTCATGGTGTTCCATTTGCACACAAGTGATAAACTCAGGAAGAACACATGGCTTATATGCTCTTCTTCATCCATCCATTCGCTTGTTAATTTAACAGCTGTTTATCAAATACCTGCAATGCATTTGGTACTTACTGGCCATATCTCTGTCCAGAGGTAAATCTTCTGATAAATTCTTGGCTTGCCTTATAAACTATTTTATTGCTCACAAATTTAAGGAAACAACAAGGGAACCACTACTCTGGATGTAATTCTTAGCAATAAAGAAGGTTTCTTTAGTGGAAGAACTGTAGGATAAAATGGACTTGTCATCGTAGAGTCTACAAAGTGGTGGGAAGAATGATCAGACATGGGCCTTCAATATTTGAAAAATGAAGTTTCTCTCTGTTCAGAGAGAAGAGAGATGAGCCCTCAGGGATGGAGATCCTGATGGATAAAACCCCAAGAGGGATGGAGGTCCAGGGGAGTGGGGGGAAAGTGGTCTGATGGTAAATGGCAAGTGGCCTTGATTAGTGGGAAGAAAAGGAGCATCCTATGGCTCATGAAGAGCACAAGTGAGATGTAAGGTAGAGATGCGAACACATCCAAGAGGAACGCACAGAAAAGTAGCCTTGTTAGAGGAAAGCCTCTTGGAGAAAATTTCTAGAATACTCTAGCTTACTTAGTAAAAAAAAGTAAGAAACGACTTTTACCTGGGAGGGGTGGTACCAGCCTAACAAATAACAAGAGTGAAACTAAAGCTGCTTAAGCAGTCTTCTGCCTTTTTATCCTCTGCTGGGAAACTAAACTTTGAAGTGAAGAAAATGCAGTCAGAGTGGTTTAGGACAAAGAGCAGCCAGGGGAGCAAGAAGGTGGGAAATCACTCAAAAGCTCTGATGAGTTCTTCTCCAGGCCAAGAGGAATGAAACTACAGAATGCAGACAGCTTTCAAATGGAAATCTCCAGAGAGCATTGGAAATAGGGAGGTGCCAGAACATTCAAGATGAGTCAATGAAATTCTGATTTTTTTAAAATTGGGAAGAGGTTCAATTAAAGAAACTATGATCACCAAGGCTTTATGGCAATCTTAGCAAAATTCTATGAAAGATTTTTTAAAAGACATTATTTGTTTTATTTATTTGAGAGAGAGAGAGAAAGAGAGAGCATGAGAAGGGAGAAGATCAGAGGGAGAAGCAGACTCCCCACAGAGCTGGGAGCCCAATTCAGGACTCGATTCCAGGACTCTAGGATCATGACCTGAGCCGAAGACAGTCACTTAACCAACTGAGCCACCCATGTGCCCTCTATGCAATATTTTTAAGCAAAGTTTTCTGAGTACCTGGAAAAATAAGTAGCAGGTACATGATAAGTACGTGATATAGGATTAATTCACTAAGCTAAAGCCCCACAAGGTTTTTTAAATATTTTATTTATTTATTTGACAGAGAGAGAGAGAGAAAACAAGCATGGGGAGCGTCAGGCAGAGGGATAGGGAGAACTAGGCTCCCCATTGAGCAAGGAGATCTACACAGGACTTGATCCCAGGACCCTGAGATGCTTAACTGACTGAGCCATCCAGGTGCCCCTCCACAGGGTTTTATTAGGTTTTGACTATCAGGTTTGATTTCAATATTTTTGACTCATAAATCAGGAATTCTACACATATAAAGAATCCCAATTTCATCAAGACATTTGACAACATTCATTATGATATGCTTGAGAAGAGATGAAAAAATATAGAGTAGACAATAGGATTGTGAAAATGTGAATAAAGAATGGATTTGGAATTAATCTGAACATGTGGCTTCAGTGTAGCATGGCAGGATTCTGTCTCTGATTGTACCTTCTTCTTAAAAATCACATTTCTATAGAACTGATGGCTTACAAAATACCCTTAAATCTATCATCTTAGTGCCAGTTTGAATAATGTCAGTTTATTAAGATGCTATTATTTGTCAGAGGCATAGCTGGAAAACCCATTTTAATTCTTGGACCCAACTTACAAAGCTGATATTAATATTTCCATTTTATAGATGAGGAAGCCCAGGTGTGGGGAGGTTAAGCAATGTATCAATATTATAAAGCTAATAAATGGCAGAGTTAGAATTCAAAACTTATTCTGTCTGTAAGTCATCTTTTGCTACCCCTGCTCCCAACTCTGCAGTGGCTTCTTGTCAGTCTTAGATGAAACCAACAGGGCTTCCTTGGTGCATGGGGCCTGTGTTGCCTCTCCTGCATATTTCTGCCATCCACCGCCCCACCCTGCTCACTATGCTCCCACCACCACATCAGTCCTCCTATGATTTTTTTTTAAACTGTGCTAAAATGTACATAACATTAGAAAAATAAAACTATGCAGCCTCACTTTTCACACGAAGAAAAGGAGACCCAAGGATTATAAAATTTGCCTGTGGTTGCAGAGCTGGTAAAATCAAAACCAGAACTTGCACCCAACATTTTTAATCCCAAGTCCAGTGCTTTTCATGAAGACATGAAGAAGATGAACCATCAGCTGAAACAAAAAAAGTTAATTGTAATTGGACTAAAATTAATATTTTTTACTTAAAAATCACAAGACAAGTAAAATAAAAACCAACATCTGATTTACTAATAGTTTCTTTGAAGAAAACTAAGGAAAGTATTCTCAGTGTGTGGTTCCTTGACTAGTAACATCAGTATCACTTGGCAAGTCACCTGAAATTCGAAATCTTGTACATGGCTCCAAACTGAATCAAAAACTGAATCAAAAACTTGGAAAGAGAAGGATCAGGGAGAGGCCCAGTAGACCTTGTTTTAACAAGCCCTCTAAGTGAGCCACCAAGCTAAAGAATTTAGTTGAAAAGTAGTCATCAAAAGTGAAAGTGAAAACACCAATACATGGCTTCGCTTATGTCCGAGGAATAACAATCCCAATGTTTACTTGTAGAGGGGAGTGGGGATATCTACAGCCTGTTCAGAGTGACTACTATAGCTTTCATGTGAGGGAGGAATGAGCTTATTCTGATGTCACAAAGCTTAACAAGTGATTGAATTTTCGACTGAAAAAATTCCCAAGAATCATCTGGTTACTTGTTATTCCAAATGTGGTCCATGGACCTGCAACATCAGTGTCACCTGGAACTTCTTAGAAATGTAGAATTTCAGACCCCATCTCAGAGTTATTTATATACTCATTAAAATTTGGAAGCACTGTTCTGGCTGAACTCCTTTGTGTTATATGAAAGGGACCTTAAGTAATTTGCCAAGAGTCATAGAGCTTGATAAGATGCAGTCTGAAACTCATAAAGGAGGGATTCCAACAATTAACTAAAAAAGAAATCTCAGGGTGCCTGGGTGGCTCAGTTGGTTAGGCATCAAACTCTTGATTTTGGCTCAGGTCCTGATCTCGGGATTGTGAGTTCAACCTTACATGGAGCTCCATGCTAGGTGTAGAGCCTACTTAAAACAAACAAACAAACAAACAAAAACTCTTGTTCCAGTTTGCCCATATCTTCCCTTACCTTGAGGGAGTTTTGAGTTTGCTATCCATAGTTATCAAAGTCACTGAATGGGTGCCTTATTCTCAGGGGTTGGTAGGCAAAAGAGTCCTGAATTGATTAGAATGTTGGACTAGAATTGTTTCTGTTTTTAAATACTCTATCTTGCCAATCATTACGTTTAGGATTTGGCTGGTAGGGGGGACATAGTAGAGAGTCAAAACCACTTTTAAATTTATTATTATTATTATAATTATTATTATAATTAATGGTAAGTGAGTTACAGACGGGGGGGTCTTAGGTAGTGGCTGGGAAGGAGAATCTAGTTCTTCCTAGGAGAGCCATCTTTCAGGCTCATATTTCACTTCCTTCCACAGAGACTTGCTGGAGAAGCCCTGTGACTGTCTTGTCCAGCTCTGCACATTAAAATAGTTCATCTACCCACACTCCAGTAGAAAGCAAGTCCTGATGACATGCTGGGGTTGTTAATAACCTTGGTCTGGTTCTCTGTCAGTTTCCCAGCTTGATATTCTTTTCTTTAACCTCTTCCTGGAACACTCAGTCCTTAATCTCTGGCTTATTCCCTCACTGTGGACTTAAAATTTCTTCCTAAAGGTCTCACAATTAATCTTCTTGTATCTATGGACCCTTGTCTTTCTTCCCTACCTCTAATCTACATTTTCTCTCTGGATGACATGTTCTTCCAGTTATTCTGAGAAATGCCTTTGTGGAGACCAGCTGAACTCAGAAGGTTACATGGCTAAGGTCCTCAAGGGTCCTTTTCTATCCCTGACAGAAACATCATGGCTACTTCTTGGAATTTAGAGTCTTCTAAAAGTAGTGTATCCACCATGCTTATAGTCAAGTGTAAGAAAATTTGGGATTAAGAGAAACACAAGGTTATTAGTAGAATGCCAAATTGAGAGACAGATAGGAAAAGACATGATTCATGGAAGGTCAGATTGAACAGAAGTTTACACTTGAAGGTAGAGTTTGGGGTTAGTTACTAAGGAATTCTTGGGCATCCCAAGATAGTTTCTTTGTTTCCTAACAGGTGGATTTGATGGTTTTTAAGGTCCCTGTTAAACTCACCAGAGAAGTTTATAAATTAGGAGATGAAAATAATTAGGAGTTTGTAGATTCATGTAGTTTCCCTAGCTCTGTTTTGACTAAATCCATCAGTGAGTTGATGAACTTATTATTATGTTAGAAGTTCATCCCAAATCCTATCTTCAGGGAACTTTGCTCACAATGATTTTTTTTTTTGTTTGTTTCTTAATGTAGTTCTAGTCATTCACATATAATTATAAGGATTAGAGTTGCAAACTATAGCCCATAGGCCAAATTTGGCAGGAACAGCCTGTTTTTTGACCTAAATTTTCTTAATTTTTCATTTTAAAGTGTTGTATAAGAAAAACAAAACAGGGATGCCTGGGTGGCTCAGTTGGTTAAGCGGCTGCCTTCGGCTCAGGTCATGATCCCAGCGTCCTGGGATCGAGTCCCACATCGGGCTCCTTGCTCGGCAGGGAGCCTGCTTCTGCCTCTGCCTGCCTCTCTGTCTGCCTGTGCTCGCTCTCTCTCTCTCTCTAACTAATAAATAAATAAAATCTTAAAAAAAAAAAAGAAAAACAAAACAAAGAAAAATATGTGACATAGACCATATGTGACCCTTTACAGAAAAATTTGCTGACCTCTTATGTAGAATTTACTTACCACAAAGCCGTTCTTTATGAGACCAGAACCAAGAAGAGTTTTGTTTCACTTTGTATTTGATACAATCTATTGTCCTTCTTTTTATCTTATTTTATTTATTGCTTTACCTATATTTCACAATCTACTTTTACCTCATTGGGCAATTAGGAATGTTTCTCTTTATTTCTGAAATTAAATCAATTAGATAATATAAGCATCTATTAACTTCTCAAACAACATCCTTTAAACTGGTTGAAAATTTTAATTATGTCACATTTAATGATTGATATAACATTCATTCTTTCATTCATTGATTCAATGCATATTTAGTGAGCACCAACCATGTAGTTGACCTAGAGAAAGTCAAAGAGGAAAGAAGAGTAAGTAAGCATGGATACAGAAAATAAAGTGAGCAATTATAAGTGGTTATAAATATTACCATAGATGAAAACACAGGGTGCTAAAGGAGTTCAAAGAAGGGTACCTAAGTCTCTCTGGAAGAGAGACTCTCTGGAAGTCTCTCTGGAAGAGAGACTTAGAAGTCTGAATTGAACTGCAGTGAGTTTGAATTTAAAATCAATATATGCCAAGGGACACTGTGATTTGTTGGGGATGAATCAATGTAATTCAATATGGCTGGAAGATACAGAGCATGTATTGAATTGACAGTCCAAGGATGAAGTAGGAGGGGCCAGATAATGAGGGCTTGGAACACTATGCTAGAAATTAGAATTTACTTTGAAGGTGAAAAGTAGCCACTGGAAGATTTTTAGCAGCTGAGTAACATGGTCTGCATCTTCAAGAAGACCTCCTCTTTTCCCATATGCAAATTGTGCTGAAGAGGAACAAGGCAAGATTAAAGGAGACACTGTGGGATCATCTGCAGGGAAATAAATAGTGAGCACCCCAGCTAAAGGTGCTGTCGAAGAGGTGCTCTAATGTTACAGTTATCATGACCAGTTGGATGTGGTAATACAGAAGTGGGTGGAATCTCAGAAGACTACAGTTTCTGTGGGACAGTGAGGTCATTAACTGTGGGAGGAAACAAGCAACAAGGTGGGGAGAGAAGGAAAAGGGAGTATTAACAATAGAATTTAATTCTAGATATGATAAGTTCAATGTTATTAGGAGATTTTCAAATGAAGATGCTTGGGAGGTAGCCAGATACACACAGCCGGAGCTCTGGAAAGAGGGCTGGGCTGAACCAGGAATAAATATTTTAGAATTTCTCTCCTATAGGGATGATAGTTGCCTACTTCTGAGTGTTCAGTACATCTGTGTGAATATCCATGTTAACTGACACTTATGTAACTCAAGCTTGCAGCTGGCTCTCAGTTTTCTAGCTTACCAGAGGGTGCACCAATGTGTTCGGATGTTCACACATACGTTTTTCCCTCAAATCAGAAATCTAGTTGGAAATTCCTGAAAGACAAAGAATTCAGTGATTGGCACAGTATGGGAAATCAATAAATGTTTCTTGAATCAGTACAAGAATAAGCAAGACAGACATGGCAAAACATTAAGTATGATCCGCCATGCTGAATGCTGTTATAACATCAACAAAAATGCTCTTAGGAGGGGACCTGTACGGATAAGTTTGGGAAAGCATCACAGAAGTGTTGGCAGTGGGTCTCATTGCTTGGAGATGAATAGTTTGCCACATAGAGAAGAGAGAGAAAGGCCCTCCAGGAACTGGAAGATTTGTGCAAAAGTAAGGAGGGATAAGAAACATTCCAGATGTTCTTAGTGGTTGGGAAGGTTCATGCATCGGGGGGTGGGGGTGTGCATGTATGAATGGGGCTGGTCCAGGACTTTTGGCATCTTTGGGACCTGGAAGAGCAGACAAAAACAAGGACTGGACAGGGACAGAAGATATGTTGGCCGCTAAAATGAGCAACCAGGCATTTCCCGTGTTCATAGGGCCAGGTTCATTGAGGCATGGGGGGGTGGGCATTTGGCTGAAGGAGAAGTGTTTGGTATATTTAAAGTGTTAAAAGAACTTTAATTTAATCCCTGTGATTTTAGGCAGGTGGAAAAGCCTTAATGCAGAAGCGATGAAAGCAGAGTGCCCTGAGCAGGAGCTCAGCAGATGAGGATTCTATTGATTCATTCCCACTTTTGAAGCCCCTAGCTAAAAATCTTGGGCAAATGCTTCCTTGTCCTAGATCTTAATCTCCTAGCACAGAGCCAGGCTCAGGAAAGCACCATAAAGAATTGCTAAACAGGACCTCATCTCATTTACAAAAGGAGACAGATTCAAAGCAAGGCAATCGACAAGGAATATTCTAGTCTTGAAATCTTGTGACTTCATGGTCCCACTTTCTAATTTTTAATAGCACTGCCAACACCATAAGATAGTGACATAATTAGTATTTGTGTATTGTTATAATTAATTAATCAATACAAATATTAACCATTTACAAAAACTTTTCACATATTTTATCTCAATAAGATTAACAATCATGAGAGGGAAGTTTAATTGCTCACATTTTAAGGAAGAAGCTGAAGCTAGAGACAGGAGCTAATCAAGTAACACATCTTGGGTTTAAGATTACAAAACGAGTGTTTTCCCCACCCAATGCATGTCTTTGCCTACCATTTTTAGAACCATATTTTTCTCATCATATCTCTTTTTAGCAGTTGCCCCTTTTCCCTGTAGAATGACATTGCTGCTTAGCCTGTAATGGAATTTCAGATGAAAGAATATAGTTCTTTTGAGGAATCTGAGGCAGAGGAAACAGGGCTAGCAATGAAAGAGACTAAGGACATTTTCAAAACCTCTGGTCTTTCAATGAGCTATGACAGTGATTTTGCGTTCTCCGTGAAGACCATGAATAGCCCATTGCACAGAATTGACTGTAGAGATAACCAGACCCATCCACTCTGCTTTCTCCCTGAGCTGGCCCTGAGTTTCTTGAAGAAGTTTCATGAGAACAGCGGGATCAACTTTACTGACATGAGGCACCAAATAAGTTGAACGTAAATGAATCCAAACTCTGCGAGAGCACAGGAAAGCCGGGTTTTAAACATTCTATCCGACTTCTTTGCGCAAAGGCTCAATTACATTAAATTAAGCAGCCAGTGAGCAGGGCTAGAGGAGTTTGTAGGCAAATACAATGTGCTCTTTTACTATAGCTCCAAGAACGATAGGTCAGCTTCTACTTCTGTTGGGAAAATAACATTAGAGGAACATTTGTAAAGGGCCTATCATTGTCTGGATAAGTTGATACTGAAACTGGTAATCAGTGAAATTGGAGGCATCCTATTTCCTGTTTGAATAAAAGTGAGGCAGTGACACAAAGAGAGAGAGCCCATCTCAGTTTGTCCTAGTAGTTCCTGATTCAGATCTCTCAAGCCAGTATTTCTTACTTAGTCATACCTTAGGTGTAGTTTCCAGGGAAATCCAGTGATACAGTACATGATAAGAAGTAATTATAGGAGATTGAATTAGCTGATTTTTTTCCTTTATAAAAGCAGGCACACACAATAGGAGTTCTTATTGCATAAACAAATGGAAAAATCTTTAAGTGGATTCCTGAAATACATCTTGTAGAAGAGTGGAATCCTTGATTTGGGACAGCATTCCCCTGCACTACTGGAGGTGTCTGGCTCTACAAATACCCCATTATGAAGGCATTTTAGTCCACAGCTAACCGAATACACTTTAGTTAGGAATGAGTCCTAGGTGCCTTTTCCTCTGCTGTCTTTTCCTTTCTCTAGCGAACAATGTTTCTGTGGCTCAACCTGACAATTTGGCACAGACACCAATGCTGCAATTAATCGTCTCCTCCTTCTACCACAAGCCACTATTGTCTATGCTCAACTGAGTAAAGGCCATACCCTGCCATTAATTTTTCCCCTAGATTTCTTACTTATTGCGAAGGGAGTACTGCTCCCAAATTAATGGCACAGACTGTCCCCAGGTACCTAGAAATTTGCAAGTTGTGGTTCTCAAAGCCATGAATTAGGCAGCCACGATATATGGCCACAAGCGGCATCCGAAGGCATTTTAACCCTCTGTCTTCCAAA
Organism: Taxidea taxus jeffersonii; assembly: GCA_003697995.1. Classification (NCBI taxonomy): domain Eukaryota; kingdom Metazoa; phylum Chordata; class Mammalia; order Carnivora; family Mustelidae; genus Taxidea; species Taxidea taxus. The sequence goes on from RCUC01163905.1 coordinate 46,490, forward strand.
GTTATGGTCAAAGATGCCCCCAAAGTGGTTATCATTTATTTTCTGCCTGAAATTTCTTCTTCCCTATACCTTTGTGCTCTGAATTTAATATTGCACTATTATGTTTCTCTGAGGATGTGCTGTATACACTGTTGAATAGTTATGACTATCACTGTGTAGCCTCTGATTGGGCAATCATTTCTTTCTCACCGGTGGGGCCTCAGGGACTACCTACCTGCCTAGTGAGGAACCTGGGCACTTCTCTCTCACCTTGTCCCATCTGTAATACATTGCAGCCCAAAATACTCACCTCTGATTCTTTGGCTAAAAGCAACTCTAAAACAAATGATGATTTCTCACACTTACGTAGTTACCAAATCACTTTTACATGTTCTTTCTTTAATTCTTATAGCAATCTCAAAGGTGTTACGGGCCAAGTATTCTAAGCAATTTCCCATGAATGAGTGTAAGTAATGTATTCCTACGATCATCAGGACACCTGCTTGTCTGGTAAGGACTACTTTATTTTAGTGGTGGGTTTCAATTCTAACTCTACCACTCAATTGCAATGTCACCCGTATAACCCTGATGTAAATAACTGGGAAAATACTCTATTTATCTCTAGATTCAAATTAGGTTTAGTTTCATTGGAGAATAATTTCTTAGTAACTAGAAACCCTTATAGCTACTGGCAAAATAATTGGTTTTATGTTACTTCAAAGGTTAGGCTAAGAAGTCTTTTTCTGTAATTAGTGGTCATTTGGGTTTTCTTTTCTGGAAGTCTTTGTTCATTCAGGTCCTGAGCTAATTTTTTTTATTGCACTTAGTCTTTCTCTTTTTAAATTAAATCTGTGGTTGTCTTATACCTGAGTCTAATATATGAATTATAGCTCAACAAGAAAATATTTTGTAGTTTCCTTATAATCCTTATTTGATGAGGACCATTATGAAATATTTATGTATTCATTCATTTAAAATAACAGTAATAAACCCATACATGTTAAAATAATTAATACATTTCATGAAAACCATCTACATTTTTTAGAACAAAATCAACACAAAGAGTGACATTGTTTTACATTTTTTGCAGATCTCTTTAAAGTCTGGCTAAGTAGAAGATAACTAAATGTGCATGTATGCCTGCTTCTTTATTTGGTTTGTTGTGGTGTGGTTTTTTATTTGCCTGGTATCAGTGGTGTGATACCAGAACTTATTTACTCATTATCCATTGGCTGGGCATTGACTTTGTTTCTGGTTTTGTGGTTTTTTTGTTTTGTTTTTTGCCACCATAGATAATGGTACAAGCTTGTACATTTTTTTTTTTAAGCATCAGATAAAAATGTTTTATAGACTGGAAATATTTATTAAGAGCCTAACATAAATGAGATCTTTCCATATGTTATTTTCATTTGACCCCATAATATGCCATGAAAAAGCTAAGCTCAGACAAAGTTAATTACTCCTAATTATGTCTTAAGCTGTAGATCAGGGAGGCAGAGGCAGGCCTGCTAATACCTTTGCTATCTACATCTGGTAGACGGGACCAGGGCAGGCATCTCCAGGGCCCTATCCACCTGATGGTAGCCGCTTCCCCAAAACCATGGCATTCTGTCTCCTGTCGGAGGCCATTGGCTGCTAGCTTCATGCCCACCCAAGGCCTGAAAACCTTTCCTTTAAGATGGCAGGAGCAAGTTGCATAGGGCTGCACAATCAAGTGGTAAAGACTGAAAAATTATTCTTTCCCTCTGCCCTAAATACGCAAGGATCTCTGCTCCATGGGTTTGTGATGGTGTGTTTTCTCCAGATCTCAGGCTTAAGGTATACTGACTACTGCTAAGAAATTCAAACTGGTCTGTGCTTTATAAAAATCAAGATGCCATTCCTGTGAGGTTGGCGAGGGAGCACCTTTTCCCTTTCATGGATGATGAAATCAGCTCAAAGAAACATTATGTAAAATGCTTAAGATCACACAAGTAGTACACACTACCGGTATGAGCAAGAATGTACGTGGAATTAAAAGTGCCACTAACATTCCTGGGGCCATTTCTTTTATCTGCCTTGGCTTTTGTGGAGTAGAGCATGTTACTGAAAATAGACTTTCATGTTCTAAGAGGTCTTAAATGCAGATCTGATTAAGAATCTACTTTCAGGGATGTCTGGGTGGCTCAGTGGTTTAAGCCTCTGCCTTTGGCTCAGATCATGATCTCAGGGTCCTGGGATCAAGCCCCACATTGGGCTCTCTGCTCAGTGGGGAGCCTGCTTCCCCCCTCTTCTGCCTGCCTCTCTGCCTAGTTGTGATCTCTGTCAAATAAATAAATAAAATCTTAAAAAAAAAAAGACTCTACTTTCATACTGTTTAGACTGTTCTGGAATTCTTCTAACAGAAACTTTTATTTGCATCATTTTATATTGTTGATACCCTTCCAATAATCTATGTAATGCAATTTATGAGAGATTCCTATGTGTTGATTTAAAACAAGAATAAAGCCCACATAAAAATCCAAGTAAAGGGGTGCCTGGGTGGCTCAGTGGGTTAAAGCCTCTGCCTTCGGCTCAGGTCATGATCCCAGGGTCCTGGGATCGAGCCCTACATTGGGCTCTCTGCTCAGCAGGGAACCTGCTTCCTCCTCTCTCTGCCTGCTTCTCTGTAATCTCTGTCTTCAAATAAATAAATAAAATCTTAAAAAAAAAATCCAAGTAAAAGGGTAAGATTTTTTTTCCCTATCTGCCCGACTTCCTGCCTTCTTTCCTTCCTGAATCATTCAGTCCAAAACCTACCATGTGGTGCTGATCAAGGTAGGTGTCTGGGAAAGGTTTGGGAGGTGGGAGGATGGTGACAGAAGCAGCCTGGCATGACTTGTCAGAACCCGTGTTTGCTGACAAATGATGTCCTCATGGGTAAGTAATGGCAGTGACCCAGAGTGAGGTGTTGGAGCCTGGGTAAGGAGAGGATTAGGTACAGGGGAGATTACAGTCATAAATATAGTAAGGATAACATATTGGTTATATTGGTTAATATAATAAGGATAACAGAATCTAGGTTTCTCATGACTAGGGAAACCTAGTTCAATATATGAAAAGAGAGAAAACCAGAATAAACTTTTTTATGTTGTATTGGACCCATAAGTATATGGTTCTGGGAGTGACCCTAACAACGAGGAGCAATTTAGGGCTCAGATTGTGGTTTATTACATATAATTCTCCACTAAAAGGAACAGAGCTCCTTAGTAAAAGAGCAGGTTTTATGGTTGGGTTGAGCAAGTAATCCAGGAACATCTTATGCTAGAAACTGAGGAAGTGCTCAAAGAATAATGAGGACCATTCTCTTATACCATACACAAAGATAAATTTGAAAAGGATAAAAGACCTCAATGTGAGGCAGGAATCTATCAAAATCCTAGAGGAGAACATAGGCAGTAACCTCTTCGACATTGGCCATGGCAACTTTTTTCAAGACATCTCCCCAAAGGCAAAGGAAGCAAAAGTGAAAATAAACTTTTGCGACTTCATCAAGATCAAAAGTTTCTGCACAGTGAAAGAAACAGTCAAAAAACAATGGCAACCCATGGAATGGGAGAAGATATTTGTAAATGACACTACAGACAAAGGGCTGATAACCAAGATCTATAAAGAACTCCTTAAACTCAACACACACACAAAACAGATAATCACGTCAAAAAATGGTCAGAAGACATGAACAGACACTTCTCCAAAGAAGACATACAAATGCCTAACAGACACATGAAAAAACGTTCATCATCATTAGCCATCAGGGAAATTCAAATCAAAACCACATTGAGATACCACCTTACACCAGTTAGAATGGCCTAAGTTAACAAGACAGTAAACAGCAAATGTTGGAGAGGATGTGGAGAAAGGGGAACCCTCTTACACTGTTGGTGGGAATGCAAGTTGGGCAGTCACTTTGGAAAACAGTGTGGAGATTCCTTAAGAAATTAAAAATAGAGTTACCCTATGACCCTGCAATTGCACTAACTGGGTATTTACCCCAAAGATACAGATGTGGTGAAAAGAAGGGCCATCTGTACCCCAATGTTCATAGCAGCAATGGCCATAGTCACCAAACTGTGGAAAGAGCCAAGATGCCCTTCAACAGACAAATGGATAAAGAATGGATATACAATGGAGTATTATGCCTCCATCAGAAAGGATGAATATCCAACTTTTGTATCAACGTGGATGGGACTAGGAGAGATGATGCTGAGTGAAATAAGCCAGGCAGAGAGAGTCAATTATCATATGGTTTCATTTACTTGTGGAGCATAAGGAATAACACAGAGGACAGTGGGAGATGGAGAGAAGTGAGTTGGGAGAAACTGGAGAGGAAGACAAACCATGAGAGACTATGAGAAACAAAGTGAGGGTTTTGGAGGGGAGGGGGATGGGGGTTGGGTGAGTCTGGTGGTGTATTAAGGAGGGCACGTATTGCATGGAGCACTGGGTGAGGTGCATAAACAATGAATTTTGTAACACTCAAAAACAGTTAAGTTAAATTAAAATTTAAAGAAAGAATAATGAAAATATGGGAAAGGACACAGATGCCAGCTTGAAGGAGTTCTCATTGGCCAATCTGAGGTAATTTGAGCCTCAAGGTAACAAATATGCATATAAATATATATATGAATAAAGAGTGAAGAAAGAGTGCTTTCCTTAACTGATAAATATAGAAGGAATGATTGATTTTCTAAAAAGGTTTATTTATTTACTTGAGAGAGAGAGAGAGAGCATGAATGGGGAAAGGAGCTGAATGAGAGGGAGAGAATCTCAAGCAGACTCCCCACTGAGCATGGAGCCTGATGCAGGGCTCCATCTCACCACCGTGAGATCATGACCTGAGCCAAAATCAAGACTCAGACACTTAACTATCTGAGCCTCCCAAGTGCCCCAAAGGAATGATTGATTAAGAGGGGCCCTTGTGTTGAGCACTGGTATTATATACAAGTGATGAATTGCTAAATTTTACTCCTGAAACCAATATTACACTGTGTTAACTAACTAGAATTTAAATAAAAATTTGAAAAAATGAAAGTCTAAAAAGAGAAGATATGATTGAATTAGAAGTGTTAACGTACTATATACAGGAGGAGTCATCAGACTGGAAAATAACCATTTGTCAAACATCAATTGATGCCACAAGCAGCGGGTAAAAGTTTGACAAGGAATGGAATATTTATCTCACCTCAGAGTAGCTCTCCTTATAAACTTGAGAAATCAAAGAGGAAAGAAAAAAATTTACAGTGATGAAACTCGGCCAAATCCCCTAATCAAATAAAGATAATATCAGCAATATTAGAACACTCAAAATCAGGTACCACCTGGTAAGGTGAAAAAAGAAGAATTTAACATACCTTCTGTAACATGCCAAAAACAAAACAACAACAACAACAACAAAACCGAAAAAAACCCACTTCTATTGGACAAACTCAAATTGGAAGACCTTCTAGAAACTGGACTGTATTATTCAAAATTGCCAAAGTTATACAAATCAAAGAAGAAATAAAGAAGCGCTTAAGACCGGGAGACCAAAGATACGTAACAACTAATGCAATGCATAATTTGGGACCTCCTTCATTACTGAAGACGTTATGGGAAAAATTGGTGAGACTTGAGTGGGATCTGTGGATTTCCCTATGATAACGTATCAATCTAATTTTTTGGTTTTGATGGTTTTATTGACGTTATATAGGAGGGTGTCTTTATATAAGCTTCATAATAAAACACTCAGAAGTGATGGAGAATCGTGTTGGTAAGCTTACTCTCAAATGGCTCAGAGAAGAATATTTACTTAATTTTTTGCATCGTACTTGCAAATTTTCCACGGTTGAAAATATTCCAAACCAAACAGACAAAAACCCAAAACAAAACAAAGAAACAAAAAGGAAATGATAGGGCGAAGTAAGAATTGTATTCCAATGTCTTAGATGGAACTACTCCGACTGAATATACAATTTAGTTCTGAATTCCACAGTAGTTGATACAACAAAGCCTACCAGTCTGTTAAGAGCAAACAGCTCCCTCTTGCCAGAGTCCCTGAGAAATGGATGGTATGAAGTGTTACATTGGTAACACTGATTTGGTTATAATCCTCCCACAGGATCATTCAATTTGCACAAGCAGTTACTTGGTGTTGTTACACTTTTCAGGTCATTTTCCTGCTAGTTTTGGCTACATTCTGAAGTAGCTGAGTTTCTAGATCAACGTTTTCTATAGTAGGCTTCATGGCATGTATTCGGGAAACTGAATAATTATTGATGGATAATCATGAGGTTGTAGTGCTTACGTAGGGAGGATTGGTTGCATTACACAAATCTTAAGCCTTTGTCAGGACGCGTCAAGCCTCCATGCATCTAATTAGCAATAAAAACTACTCTTTATCGACCACCTACTGTGTACGACATTCTACCTACATTATCTCCAATTCTAGGCCAACCTTATAAAGCAGGTGTAGCTTGTGCCCTCTTTACAGAGGAGGAAGCTGAGGGTCAATAGGGACCAAGCGATACATCTAAGCACGTGGAGAGCGTGGAATGGTGTTGGGATTCAATCAAACTGAACAGACCGAACCCCAGTCAGACTGGGTTCAAAGCCTGCCCTCTTTTTACTAGGTTTGTGGTCTTTGTGATCAGTTTTATTTTACAAATCCAAGGGAAATCAAGCCTTGAGTCAAATTCCCCCTAATAAGCTTAGTCTCTAAAGTTTCTAAGCTAAATATTAGGAGTGAAGTGTTACTCTCAGTCCCCCAGTCCTTGAGCATGTGAAATGAAATACTCTGAGGACCCAAGCTACTTCCTGTTTTCAAGTTAGACACAGAGCTGTCACATTAGTTTTTCTAATCCACCAAAGTGTTTTACAGTAAGTGTGCCTCTTGAAACAGTTTCTCACGTGTAACGTCAAGTACTTAAAGTATTAGTATCCTTCATACTGGTTAAAATTCCACACTAGGTTCTTGACAGGTCCAGATGCGTATGATTCATAGTGGGTGGTGTTTCAGTCCTAACCGAAAATATGGCGCTATCTTGGGAATTATGTAGAACCTGCATGTCAGAGGAATCAGTGTTTTAAGTAATCCTGGGATTTGGACCATTGTCTTACCTTTGGTATTATGGGGATAGATGGAACCTTGGGTTTGGATTTAGATGGAATCAAATTTTTACTCTAATGTGCATTAAAGCAATTGTATATGCATACATGCATACTGTCCCCACCTCATTAAAAGAAGAATAATAAAGGAAAGAAAAAATATATTTGAAGGGATTGACACCTAGTAGGTGCTTTTAAATGCTAGTTTCCCTTCCATTTCTTAAAAAAAAATTAGTGTAAGTATATAGAATTTTTATTTATCTTTGCTCTCAAGGATCAGTGTAGCTATTAGTGATCAGAGTTGTATCATCCATGTTACTGCAAAGGCTCGTAAACCACCCTGGGCATTTGCCTTTCGCTTTGGGATGCTGCCAATGGCGATGTAATGTAGTGTTGATAAACTGGTGAGTTGATCTTGCCAGCCACATTTGACACAGGGATTGCTTTTGTCTTGTTACATCGTTTCTGTACAAATAATATTTATCCCTCAGGATAAGAAGTCATCCACGTGGAATAAAGAGCACCTTCTCTATGTAGATGTACAATTATCTGAAAGGTAAAGATTGACAAATGTTTGCTTGATTGAAAGTTTTGCAGGAATTTGAGAGTTTGAAACTTTTTTTTTTTGAGGTGGTGGTGACAGTCTCTCTTTTGTTGGTTACTAGGATCCCCTGGTATTAAAGTTTGGGGCTATTCTGTAAGAGAATGACTTAGACATGGTTACCCATAGTATCTTTAAATTTTAGCCCTATAAGAAACATAAGTTATCCTCTAATTCAGGGATCAGAAAACAATAGCCTGCAGGCCAAAACCAGCCTGCCACTTGTTTTTGAATGGCCTGTGAGCTAAGAATGGTTTTTATATTTTGGAAGGAAAAAGAAAAGGCAAAAAACCATATGTGGCAGAAATCATATCTGACCTGCAAAGCCTAAAATATTTGCTGTCTGCCCCTTTACAGAACAATTTGCTGATACCCAATTCTAACCCAATTCTCTTGTTTTTTTTGTTGTTGTTGTTCTGTTTTTGTTGTTGTAGTTATTTTTCTTTTTTAGAGAGGAAAACGAGGGCTAAGTAAGTAATGTGGTTTTTACCCAGGTTACCAGCTCATCAGAGACAGAGCTGGAACATAAAGTCTCCTGCCTTGCAGCCTCAGTCTCCACCAGCATCCCTGCATCCTCAATTAGTCCTTCTCTCCAGTGTCTTTCACCTAACTAACAAGAATAATTTCATTTAAAAAGGTAACACTAAAATTTTAAACTTATGTGACATCTCTTCCCTGAAGAACTTAAAGTCCCTTCCGCTGGATGAACCAATCTTGCCAGAGTAGGAATTACATCTGGGTGATAAACTGGACCCCTAGGTAGCAATAGCAATTCTATATTATGTATTATCAGTATTAGTAATGTCCTCAAATGGTAAGAAACAAACATATTTAGCCTGTTTATTAGAAGCAATAAGATACTTAATAAAAAATTATGTTCTTTTTTTTTTTTTTAAATCATGTTCTGTCTTTAGGCTTCCAGTGGAATTATTGACACACCCACACCAAAGGATTTAGCACTTTCATGTTAATCTACTGGTTTGAGTTTTGTTAGATCAAGACAGTGATGCTGGTGAGTTTCCGAGACTGCGATATACTCAGACTTTCTAAAAAGTATTCATGAAATCCTCATTTTGAATTTAAACAATGGATACTTGGAGATCACTGGAAGCACAGCATATCAGGAGAATTGCATGCTCCTGAATGGATTCTCCAAGCTTGACAACTTTACCAGCACAACCCACCCCTGCCCCGCCGCCAAATTCTCTTTGAGAGTTGAAGATATTTTTTTTCTCAAGATATTTGGGATAAAGCTCACTTCAAAGAGAATGACCAGTAATTTAAGGTCTGTGTCTTTCATTGAGACTTATTCTAATTCTGTACCAGAATATCAAAGATTGACTTGTGAGTCAATTATTTCTATACATTTGTAAGAGATTTGCTCATTGAGTTTATTATTATTATTATTTTAAAGATTTTATTTATTTATTTGTCAGACAGAGAGAGAGAGCGCAGGAGCGAGCACAGGCAGACAGAGTGGCAGGCAGAGGCAGAGGGAGAAGCAGGCTCACCGCTGAGCAAGGAGCCCGACGTGGGACTCGATCCCAGGACGCTGGGATCATGACCTGAGCTGAAGGCAGCTGCTTAACCAACTGAGCCACCCAGGCGTCCCTCATTGAGTTTATTATTACCCAACGTGTTTCTTACCCGATATGTTTACACGGAGTCCATTTTTTCCCGCCTAAAGTCAATTTTATTAGTTTAACAAGTGAGTCAGAAACTTTTCCTTAAATCCAAACTCCAGCCTGGATTTATTCTCAGCATTACAGCTGCTCTGATCAGCATTCACTCTTTGCAAATGGTGAGAATAGGAATCTGGGTGTAATTGGCATGCATTTGGTGGTGACTGAATGGAGATGCCCCTATTGAAGAGCAGACAGCTGCCAGTTTCCTAGAGTATCTTTTAGGTGCTTCTAAGATCAGCTAATAGTACATAAGAACCTCTTTAACTACATGGGTTATGAAATATTGCTCAAAAAACTAGAAACATATGCAAATTTGAGTACATAAAACCACTCTTCAGATTTGATATATTACTCAAAGAAGCAATTTGAATTGACACTTAAATATTCTATAGATGCTTATGTATATGAATATCTTTATATATCATAACCTATAGCAGGGAAAATATGGTTTTTCTTGTGATTTCAGAAAATCTACAGCTGAATACATTAAAGTTATATCGTGTAGATATCTAATACATATTTTTTTCCTAATTTCTAAAATGTAATGGGGGATAAGAAGCCATGGGCATGGCTTTCCAACATATTATAAAAAATTCAGTGACATGCATTACACCAGACACAATATGCTCCAACCTATACTGAATGAAAATTACAGTCGATATTTTTTAGACATACGTGTTCTGAAACTGCAAAGGATATGATGAGCATGAGAGAAAATGACCACATATGCAACGGAGCAAATTTCTGGATAGATTACATGTCATGGTCAGACGCAGGTTAGAAAGCTATTTGAGCCCGCTGCCTCAGCCACAGACTGTTTATTCCTCACATGATGCTAATCACAGTGATTGTGCCTGTCTCTGTCACGTCTGGCAAAGCAACTTGTAAGAAGTCAGCTCTGGCCAGGACAGCCAGTCAAACACACATGGCTTAAAAAAAAAAAAAAAATCCATTTAGCTCGATACCTTCTCCAGGTTTTTTATTAAGGATCTAAAATTGTTGGAAATAAGAAGAAAATCTCAATATCTGGGTATCTTTTGAGGTTTCCCAGCTTTAGTTTGATATTTGGAAAAATTAAAGCTGATGATCATTTTTGTATTATTTGAACACATTTTTCTTTTCTATCCCTTCCCCCCCCACATCACCTTTTTGACCAACCCTATTCCACAGAGAGATGGATTATCAAGGAGGCAGGGTTGATGGTCCTAGGAGACTTGGCACAATAAACATGACTCCTCCAAACACCACACAGGCTTTGGCCAGAGACAAAAATGTAGGTTTTTGGGGTAGCTACTGGGCTCGGTGCAGTAGGAACCCTGTGCCCGACAAGTTCTAGTCTCAGGCTCTTGCGTCAGAGCAGTCTTTCTACACTTCTCTCTTGATAACAAGAGATCTTGTTGATCTAAGTCTCCTTAGATCTAAACCCATTTTATAGCTGTAAAATCTAGGGCAAAACACTTCATTTCTGTGAAGTCATGCAACGAGCCACTTGTGGGGGAAAAAACGATGATTCAGCATCGGCTACAAAGACCTAAATTGTTCTTTCTGCGTGTTGTTGCTTCCTGGAGTTGCCTTCTGAAGATGCTCCTTCCTGAGTCAGGGGCGCCTTCCCTCAGAACCAAGTGCTTGATACTACTTATTTCGGAATATGATTTTGTAACCAAGTACATATTTTAGAAATTAATAACAACCTACTGGACTCAGAGTTGATCTTGACCCTTCAAGAGTGATTCTCATTTGACTGACAGCACTTGCATGCATGACCTTAACCTTAGAGATCAACAGAGTGTGGTGTTGCTTAGAGCACTTACAATATATAACATATCATCTCCCCCACATGTTCTCATTCATGTTTCCTTAATTCCAGTCCTATGACAGTTGTGTGTGTGTGTGTGTGTGTGTGTGTAATGAATGGCTAGAACATTTAAATCTTAATGCCTCCATCCATTTTACAATCCCGTTCACTATTGCCACGGTGTGGACAGACTACTGTAGAACAGTTACCTCCTTTTCCCATTGATTTTCTATCCAGTATGATACTATGATTATATATTACTTAGTGTTTCTCTTTATTATCCCCCCGGATATTAACAGTGCTATTTTAAAGCATTTAATTCTACGGTGTGAACCTTAATCCCTTTGTAAAGCACTTGCCTCTGTGTTACGTTGTCACAATTCACTCGCCCGTGTAAGTCTAGGGGATAGTTGCTTTTATTTAGGAAAATAACTATGTGCTGAGTACATCATAAGTTGGAAAAACAGGTCCTTTTCATTCATTGAGCAGACCATGCATATTTCCATAAGATGTAGTGCCATGTTGGCCAAGGCTCTGCGGGAACAACTATCTATTGTAAAGTGATAAGAGAATAGCTGTGAACGTTTTGAACCAATAACATTCAGAAGTGGCACATTGTAACTCGGTTTGCAATATTTTTCCCAATATTTTCTTAAAGCTTCATGTATGGAAAGTGTCTTTGTTTTCACTCCATTTTGCATTTTGCCAAGAAAAAGTGACAAAACAGTACTTATCATCTTCCTTCAAAACATATGGCATGTGCCCACGGAATATTAAATGATCTTTTACAATGACAACAAATGTTGTGATATTTCATCTGAAACTCCCAGAATGTAAGGTTTCTTGAAGCAAGCAGGAAAAGCAAAAAGATGGTTCAGGGGGATTGGTTTGCTGGTAGAGATGGTGAGGCAAACATATGCTACTTCAAATCTGAAGGAGTACTGTGTATATATCCATGTATAAATGAGGGCGGCAGAAAATACAGTATCTGGACTTAGAGATCTTAAGGAAGATTCTGAAGCCAGATCAGTGTCTTCTGGTTTAAAATAGGTAAAAGACAGGGTATACATAATCAGATTATCTTTTTTTCTAGTATCTCTCACAGAACAATTTTCCAGTGATCCCAGGTTCCTGAAGAAGAGGGTGGAGTGTTTGGTCTGGCTCAGTCAGTGAAGCATCCAACTCTTGGTTTCCGATCAGGTCGTGATCTCAGGGTCTTGAGATGGAGCCCTGAGTTTGGCTCCATGCTTAGTTCAGTCTGCTTGCGACACACTCTCTCTCTCCCTCTCTGCCCCACGCCCCTGCTCTTTCTCTCTCTCAAATAAATAAATAAATCTAAAAAAAAAAGAAGAAGAAGAAGAAGAAGAAGACTTCTCACCCTTTCTCTTTCTCTCACAAACTTCTCTCCAAGAATAGAAGAGTCCTTTATTTCATCCGTCAATTTATGAGAGGACCTGGGCATGTGGGGCTTGGGCTTTGCTTCCTGTCTTTCAAATCCACCTGTCCCTGATGAGTATTTCTGTTCTTCTCTTGCCCCCGTGAGCTAAGCCCACCTTGTTCAGGTCCCAACCCGCCTTGCCTTCTAGACACAGCTCCGCAATTCCCAGCCCTCTCTTTCCCTACTTTTGTGGCTTAGCAGTGTTTTCTGTTTAGTTTGGCCTGATAAAAATATCAACTTGGCAGACCCAAACTCTCTTCAATGACTGGTCCTAAGGACTAGACTGGGGTAAGGTGGGGGGACGTGGGGTATGATGTGGAATGACCTGATTTTAGCTACGAGTTAAGCTTTATTCTCCCCCTACATTTTTCCCAATGACAAAACTGACATTTTGATCTCTATCTGTCAGGGTCCATCTCTTAGTTGGCTTAGAACTCAGAGGAGAAATGCACATTACTATTTGCCATGCCTTGATAGCCCGACATACCCCATAAGGATAAATAATGTTACCTGGTATTCATATTCATATCGAGCTCCTTAAGAATAGCTGATCTTAATAACACATCCTTGAGAAGTTTTTTTTTAACGCCGCAACACGTCTTCTGTATTAATATTTAGATAGAAAAAAAAAAAAAAAAGAAAACAAATAACATTGTTTGTTTTAGAAAATTCTGGCTTTACATATATTTTAAAACTGTAATCTTATCTGCTAACTCTCACTTCAGTATTCTTCCACTAAAATGTATCAATTGGGAGGTTTATAATGCTTAGGGAAAGATAGGAGAAAGAAAAAACTTAGTGTTATATTAATAATAGCATTCTCAGTTAATATGTTCATAGTAATTTAATTAATTTCCATGGAAATTACCATTCCACAGAGAAATCAGTCATTGGTGCTACAGACATGGCTACCACTTCTGACTGCTTTTGGGCCTCCGGGGTTAGTAGGCTCAATATTTCCATTGCTAAGCATATTATTTCAAAAGAAAAAGACATTCTCTTGTTCACCAAATGTGGAGAGAGAAATTACCATGTGCTAGGTATTATTGTAGGTTCTGGGTTTACATCAGTAAAAATGTAGACGAAAATCTAGGGATTTTCATTCTTAAGGAAACTTACTTTTTAGTGGTAGGGAAGAGGTGGGGTAGTAGAGGTAGGGTAGTAGAAAATAAACACAATAGATAAGAATTTATAGTATCTGGGCAAGTGATAAATATTAGAGAAAATAAATGTAGTAAATTAAGGATGATTGGGACATGCAGTGAGGAGATGGGAGCTGTAGTTTAGATGGACTAGTCAAGGTAGTCTTCATTGGGGAAGTGATAATTGAGCAAAGAATTAAAGAGGTGAGGAAGCAAGTCTTCTTCATCAGGGAGGAAGAGCATGCCACATTGCAAAGGTGGGGGAGGAGGGGCTGTGTGCATGGAGAAGAGGGAAGAATGAAGAAAGGGGAGAAGGAAGAGAGGATGGGAGGGAATGTGACTAGAAAGAGGTTGGGTAGTGAGTTGTCCTGCCTTGCAGGCATCGTGAGAATTTTGACTTTTTCTCTGGGAGAAACGGAAAGTCACTGGAGGATCTAACAGAGGAGTAACCTATGACTTAAGGTTTCACAGGATCTTTCAGGCTGCAGTGCTGAGAATAGGCTTTTGGGAGACAAGAGTGCAAGAAAGGGAAGAGTTAGGAGGCTTTGGCTATTACTGAGGTGAGAAACAATGCTGGCCGGATGAGATGACACCAGTGGATATGGGGCAGCGGTTGAATTCTTGGTATATACAGAAAGCTGAGTCAAAAGGGTCCACAGATGAACTGGATTTCAAGTGTGAGAGAAAGAGATGAGTTAAGCATGGCTCCAGGGTTCTGGCCTCACTAGATAGATTTTCCACTTGCCGCAATGGGAAAAGTGGTTGGCAAAACAGCTTGGGAAGGGACAATATCAGAAATTTAGTTTTAGCCATTTTAAATTTGGAATGTTCCCAGAAATCTAAGTAAAGATGTCGATTACACTGTATGATATGTGAGTCCGGAGTTCAGGAGAGAAGCCTAGGTTGGAGATATAAATTTGGAAGCTGTCAACGTAGAGATTCTATTTAAGGTCTGACTGGATTCTTTGGTAGAGCACTCTCCATGCCCATAAAAAAGGACACTTTCCAAAGTCCTGTAAAAGTTGAGCTTTTCTTCTCGGCCAATTTTGAGACTTCATACAGGTTGGCCTTCTAAAAGGGAGCTATTGAATGATGAACATCTTCTGCTAAAAAGCGACATTAAAAGAAAAAAAAATGCCCTTTGATAGTGTAGGCACCTTCCCACCACAATTACAATGAAAAGGAATCATAGAATCCAGTGTTAATTTAGAGAATTCAGAAAGCCAAGCAGGCACCAGATTCCATCACCGGAAGCTCTCTTAAATTTCTTGCAACTTTTTCATACTTCCGTGTCTTTGTCGCTCGGGAGTGCGCTGGTCTGGCTTGCAGCCAAGAACGGAGTTCTCACAGATTCGGTGGTCAGAGGAGAAACCGGTCTTCTGGTAAATAGTCAAAACTACCACAGTTTTGTAATGCATTTATTCATTTGTGCAGAAGGAGTGCTACAGTACAGGCTTGAAAGAGTTAGTTCTTTTCTCCAAAGAACCCAATGCAATCCTCAAGAATTTCCACATTGGGAGACTCTGGCTCAAAATAACAATCTACACAAGACTTTCTGAGTCAGAAAACTATTTAAAGAAGAGAGTGCTAAACAGTAATTCCAATAAATACTGGTAACTCTTTTGCATTTGAGCACACCACAATAGAAAGAGTGAACTAACTATCTTTAGAGCACACAACGAGATGGGAGCAGAGAAGGGCAAAGCCGCCATTTCTGCCTTTCAGCTGTGTGGTCAGGCCCTCAGTGACATGCCTCGAATGTCGACAACTGAATGACACTGGTTCTAACACTGTCAAGCTGACTTACTGTGATTTACCTTGTTGGCACAGAGTCATGTAATATTTTTACTCCTGAGAGAATGGCCACCATCGGGAGCCTTAGAAAATACTGCTTGAGTTTTCAGTGTCCATCAAAAGGGAATGCCAATATTTTAAAATGCATAGAACAAGACTTTTGCCAAGCTTAAACTTAACATAATTTTTCTTGGAGAAATTGTCCTTAAAACAGTCATGAAAATATTTCCTGTTATAGTGACTGCCCTCTCTCTCAGAGATCTGAAAATGCCAAACAGGAAGATGAGTACAAAACTTGAGCTCCAGCACCTGGCCTGGGTCAAGGGCCGAAGGCTGACAGCTTCAGAAGTGAGGAGCAGATCCACTCACTGTGAAAATGGAGAGAGAGAAACCTGGTTCATGTTTTCAGCCATGCCCTGGCTTTCCTCCCCTCGCATTGCAAACCGAAATCCGTTTCTCTTCCCCCTGTTCTGTTGGGCACCTCCTCTCTATGGGGGTTTGATCCGAGGTTGGGGGGAGAACCTAGGTCTCGGGAGATGGGAACCGAGAGAGGACTGGGCACAAATCCTGGCAACAGATTGCCCCCTTCCCACTCAGTTTTTAGCCATGCACACGTGTACTATTTGAGTACATATCACTGGTGAGCTGAGGATCTGTTCCTTCAGAGAGCACAATCTGGGACCAACTTTCCTCATTTACATAGAGTAGAGTAGAGGGAATACTAATTAAATCTGTATATCTGCTGCATACCCATCTATCTTAATAGTCTCTGCTTTCACCAGATAGGGCGGTGGAGGGAGGGGGGTGCTGCTGAGTCAGGAGACTTTCTGAGGTTCCTTCTGCCCAGCTCACAAAACTGGCTTTAAGGGGTCTGAGGCAGTGATTTCAGGTGACTTACTTTATCATTATTTAAAATGGCTTGATCTGGAGGGGGACACTTCTGTGCTTTGGGTCCCGTGTTAAAGTTGAAACTTTCTAATGTCGATAGAATTATGTTTTCCAAACCAACATCCTAGGGAGGAGTTGGAGCAGAACAGAAGCCATCAGCTTTATAGTCCCGTTTCTCGAATGCTGTACCATTGCCTGGTTGTATTTGATTAAATTTGCCTTAATGGGCCACACAGGTGCCCCTCAGGTTCTCTTGGGTCACGTTAGAAATAGAACAGCCTTTGAAAACTGTCTCCAAGTGAATAAAGGCTTGATTTGATATACGAAAACCACTCATTTGCTCTCTCCAGACCTCACATAAGTTTGTTAAATCGGGAAAGCTCAGCAGGTGGTGTGTCTGAAATCTTTTTTTTTTTTTTTTTCCTTTTCTTTTTCTTTTGCACTTGATTCTTGCCGCTCTTGCCAAGACGTGATGCTTTGAAACTGACACAAAGACAACCGAGCCTGTTGGGTCAAATCTCCAGTCTCAAAAACAGAGGGCTGCTTCTCTTCAAGAGGGAAACGCTAGCCCTCGTGAGGTGGTAATTACTTTCTGAGTAGTGCGGCCTGGTCTCCGTGGAGGAGATTTTAGTTAAATGGCCCCGAAGTCTAAGCCTCCAGCTACTGAAGTACTCTTACCTACTTGTAGTACAAATGGGATCCTTCCTGAAGGAAAATGTGAAGTATTCTTCGAATTACAGATAGAATACACATTATTTGCACTCACCTCTCTGTAGAAGGAGAATTCACACTCACCTTCCCACAGTGAGCATTCACTCACAATCCTGCCTACAGCTTCTTCCCTCTGGGGAGCCTGGCCCAGGGTCACCTTCATTGCAAATCAGCAGGATCCGCCAGCTAAGGATGGTTCTGTCTCACAACTAGCTATTGGCTGGCTGAGGGCTCCCACACTCCAAGTTCGGGCTGTGAATGCTTATGGGTCTCCACACTTCCCAGCTGGGGCCTTTGCTTTCTGCTCACTCTCTTTGGCTGTATTTGTCAGTTTCCTCTTCCCCAGGCTGTCCCCAGTCTACGCCACCTATGACTCTTAGCACAGTCCATGACCTGCCTCCATGCTTTGGTCCGTGTTTTATCCAACATTCAAATGAAAATTAAAACCAATCATTTTTAAGGAAACTTCAAGACTCTAGTGAAGGCTCTTCTGACTTACTGAATTCTGTCTCACCGGCACCAGATCTTCACATCTGAGGTCCGTTTTTGCAGCCAAGAACTCTGTCTCTTGTTCTCCACCTGAATCCCTGAGGGCCCCATCAGAGCACTTCTCCAACTGCTGTTCTGGGAGGCTGGGCGGGACGTGATGCCCATGACTTTCCCTCTTGTCCTTTCTCCAGGACACTATACAGTGCCTGGCAATACAGTCTTCTTGATTTGATGAAAACGTAGAAGATCCTTCTTGGTGCCTTAGATATTTAATCAGAGGATCCAGGCAGAGGCTTTGGAGGAGGAGATGGGACTGAGAAAGGGGCTTTTCAGCCAGACTGCATCTGAGCACTGGCCCGGGAGAGAAGTGGTTTGCTTGCAGCCTCCATTTACTCTTTCCCCAGTCTGCCCTCACTCAGGTCTGTTCTGTCGCTAAACACACTGCCATGGATTGTCACTGGAGCTGGTGTCAGGGATTAGAAAGGAGAAGGGAGGAAGGCAGGGAACTCTGGACAGGAAAAAAAGACGGGCTTTTCTGAGGCAGCCACTCAGGAGGTACGGAAGGTGGATTTGCATTCATGGAGAACTACTTGCTGGGAGAGAGGTCTCAGATGGGAGGCCGTATTTCTACTCATGCAAGCCACCCACGTCCCTTTGCTGGGGGCCTCCCCTAGCTCCTTCCTCACAAAGCTCTTCTCTGTGTGAGATTATCCCCACCTTTCTGGTCCTGCATTCCCTTCAAAGACCCATAATTACCCTAATCGAGGATAGCTCTGGGATATACACAACCTTTGACAACTGTCTCTTTTGGGGAAATTTCAGTATTCTCCAAGTATTAGCCTTCTTAGGCTTTCTGAGCCTGGGAACTTTCCTAATCCAATGCAAGCCAATGGGTGGTCCTTAACAGTCCCTCCCATTAGGTCTTGCTGGGTTTCAGCAAATCTCATGGGTGTGGCTAGAAGAAAGGACAGGGCATTTTGAGGACTACCTCCTCTAGCTTGAACTTTTCACGCAGAAGAGAAAGAGCTCGTTGATTACTAAAGCTTGAAGTCACTTGGGCCCCCCCACTTTTTTTTAATTCATTCAGTGGATGTATTTACTTAAAAAAGAAAGAGAAAACAACCTACTCCATGATTAGGCATTGCAAGGACTCATTTCATGTTTATAATTGTTAAATTAAAAAAAACTGAATGAACCTTTCAAAGTGAGTAATTTTTTATTTGAATTCTACATCCTTATGTATTATGTAACAATTAGTAATGATGTGATGGATAATTTTCTTTGGAACAGTTCCTGATTCCATTACTCAACTACTCGATCGACCAGTAATTATGAATCATATCTTTAATTAGCTGCTGCTCTTCAGAAACATATGAAAGCCAAGGGCATAAAGTAATTGGCATAAAAGTTTTCCTAATTAATTTATCTGTCCGTGTAAGTAACCAGGGCTAGAGTCTGGGGATCATTTATAACTCCGGGAAGGCCAGCCCTAAAACTCACTGTCGAAGGAGATTTATATTTGTGAATTATAAAAAGACAACAAGCCACAAAATTGCATTATCCCCCGACTCTAACAATACAGCCCATAATGTGCCGTTCAGAGATGAGCAAAAAGTTCCTATTGATCCAATTCATTTTCATCATATCCTCCAGTGAATCTTTCAAATCTCTCTTGCCTTTTCCTCATTCAACATTGTAACAGTAATCAAGCACATTAAGCAATTCATTAAACAACAGCCCCGCTGACCACAGGGAGCACTGCAGCTCACATTCATTAGGCAGCCAATAACTTTATTTAAGTAGCAAAGGGCTCCCGAGTAAAAACCCGCTCCTTTGTTTCTCCGCACGGAAATGCACATTTCCACAAGGAGCAAGGCCCATGCCCTCTGCCCACAAGGTGCTTTCAAATGAGGATCTGTCTCCACAGAAAGCAAAATTAGGGTAGGGTTGAGGTGTCCTGATTATGTTCTCTCCTTGCCAAAAAGGCAGTCCAAGACTTAGCTCACCGCTGAGCGTGGCTATGGAAGATTTATGTCTGGTCTGGAAACAGAATGTTCAAATATTGATATTTGGGTGCCAGATTTTCAGATCTGACTTTAAAAATGCTAAATGACGGTTGTGTGGCTTCAGAGAACCCTGGCTGGCTTTGTGTGGTAATAAAAGTGATGGATGCATTTTCTCTCTTGACAACAGAAAGAGAGCTGAAATAACAAAAGCAAGTAGCACAAATTGTTTCTTCAAAACGTAATTAGAGGCATCCTGGAAAAGCCCTCCACATCTTTCTGAGGTGAGGGCTGGGGGCATCCTGGGGAGGGAGTAAAGGAGGAAGAAACTGGACAAGTGAGGCTGAGACGGTCCTCTGTAGGGAAAGGGCATCTTGCCAGCACCCCTTGGGGCTTGGGCTTCTTGCACGGCTGTCCTTGAGCACTTTTCATTATCTGGTGAACTTTTTCTTTATGGAACAACTTGAGAATGTTGTCATATAGGTTAAGTCGTCATAAATAACACTATCCGTGGTTAGAAGAAACTATTTTCAGAAAGGATTATATTTTTTTCCTTGAGGGGACCAAAGGAAATCCCTTTTCACAAGGTATTATTTTATTGCCTGAAAAGTCTCCGGGGAAAACATGTAAGAGAGTTTTGTTTCTAAGACTTTCCTCCTACCTCTAAATAGTGGGCTATGTGTCAGGATTAACCTTCGTTGGATAAGTTTTCCTCTTAATTCATGAAATGTGCTTTTCTTTTAAACCTTTTGTCTCGTGGGTATGGTGTTGGCATCATTCTTCCTAGCCTGTATCTATTGATTAAGCTACTGACATTGTGCCATCAGTAAATAAAACAAAATTGTCCTGGTTTTCGACTCTACTCTGCGGCATAGCTAATAAAAGCAGGCTGCAGAGCAGCCTGACGTCTGAGACCTTCTCCCCCACTGCCATAGTGGAGATCTGGGTTCAGGATGGGGCTCATCCCCATACCTGGGTCCTCTCTGAGATCATTTTCTGAGCTTCTGAGAATGAGAATTATCTGCGAGGTGGGAAGCAGAGCAACACCCTGGGTTAGAGCAAAGGGAGGACTCAGACTCAGGAGATCTGGGTGAGAGCAAATCACCAGAATGATGCTTCCCATACACAATAAGGACCTAAAATGGTCCCCTTTCGAGAAAGTGCTTTAAAAGAAATTTAACAAATGCAGATTTTACTTCCTTGTGGACTTACAACAAAGTCAATTTTGTATCCTGAAAACATTGACTTCAAATACCTTTCAAAACCTTGTAATTGTACCTTTTGGTCATAACAATCATATACAGAATTTTAGGTTTCAAAGTGAAAAAATTGTTGTGTCTCCTTAGTGGAACTGCCAGGCCTGTGACGTTCAGGTGATGGCTGAGAGCAAAGGAGAAGAAAAAATAATTGTAGTGCATCAAAGACAGTATTGCTGAGGACATAGAAATCAGAGTGAAATGTGGCTCTGCCCCGAGATTTAAATCCCCTTTAACCATGAATTGTTGCAGTTGAATTCACCTTTAATGTCAATATGCTGAATATAGTCATATTCTCTCTTTTGGTAATTCCATGGTGTTATTTTAATTTCTTGTCCTAATGTTTAGAAATATTTTAGATCACCATTCAGGAGTCCTACTTAATAAAAATGTATAGGGATAGTCAAAATTATTTTAAAAGAATTACTTTTAAAAATTTATCTTAGGTGACATTTGGCCTTCATACTGCTTAATAATAGGAAAGACTAACATTGTTGGAATGTGTAATAAGCATCTAAGTTCCAGGCACTGTGATAACAGCTTTGCATGCATATCTCATTTAATCCTCTCAATAACACAATGAAGCAAGTACTCCTATTTTTCCTGTTTTAAAGTTGATGAATCTAAGGATTAGAGAATTTGTATGATTTAGCCAAGGCTGGAGCTGGCTAATTTTAGCCTCAGAGGTTCGGTTGTGCTTGTCTTTCCTCAGCTCCCATGTTCAGTGATTTCATCATGGTGCTCACTTGAAATTGAACAAGGCGGAATCATTTACTCCAGGGAAATGGGCAAACACTATAGATGATGGTCTCTCATACCCCAAAACCACTTATAAACAGACCACTTTCAAGATCACGCAGTAAACAATAGTAAATGACAGGGCCAGAATTTGAAACTAAGTTTGTCTCATTTTAGAGCCCATATTTTTTTAGTGATATATTAAACCACCTCACTAAATTATCAATCAGTTTATGACATTTACTGGGCACTCCCCCCCACACAAAGTACTGTATTTGATGCTTTGTAGTTAATATCGATTTTTTTTCTAAGTTAGGGAGACCAAACCCCAAACTGGGAACACATCTAAGGACATTCAGTTGGCCCTGTGCTCACATAGTCTGGGTGGGTCAGCTGAGAAGGGAGACTGATAATCTCTTAAATAGTCCTCAATTCCTTAATCATAGGTCCACAGAGGTACAAATGAGAAGATTATTTTTCCAGAACTCTCCACCCAGATGTTGACAGCTAGGAAAATTATAAAGGGCTGGGTTGCTAGATACACTGCAATGGGAAATAATGAAATCAAAATAGGATAACAGACATAAATTGGGCATCTCCTATGATCAGTATCAGTCACTAGAGGAGTAATGAAAAGGATAAGAACTTATTTTGTTCGTGTTATAGTTATCATAGTATGTTTAAAAGAACCCCTTTCTTTTGGAGATGTTGGTACTGAAGTAATCTCAGATGAACAGATATGATGCCTGCAATTCGTTTCAAAATAATCTGAGGGGGAAGTTGGGGGTAGATGGAAGTGCAGATGAGGGAAGATTAGCCACAAATCCGTCATTTGTAAAGCTGGGTAGTGGGTACTTGTGAGTTAATTTTACTAATCCCTCTTTTCGAATTGTTTGAAATGTTCTATAATAAAAAGTAAAGCAAAGAAATAAATTATTGGACCGCAAAGATGCAATTTCATGCTGTAAGGCCAAAGTGCAAACTACACCAAACTTATTTCAAGGCACATCTAAGTTTACAGATATTAAAATAGAGAAACGAATCTTAATGGGAAACTACATAGAGAGTGGTAAATCTTGACTGACTCTATTCTGTAGCTAAGGAGACTGACTAAAACAGTAATGAGGGACCAAAATGGGCAACTGTGAAATAGTTGTTAAATAGTTATTTACATCCAATAGAAGAATTTCAAATCTCAAGTATTTTAATAGATATCTCCCCCCCTTTTTTGTTTTAAGTTATCAGTCAGGACTGTTACAATTACTTTTCTTTCCTCACTTTAATTTTCAAGTTCAGCTTCCTTACTAAAACAGGAACAGTGACTTAGATGCACTAATACAATTGTTGGGGAGGAAAATGTTTTCCTTTACCCTTCTAGAGTCTTCGGCTGGTAAATTGATAGAAAACAGATTAACAGGAGAAAAACAAATTTAATTATGTACTCACAGGAGCCCCATTAGGATATGAGACCCAAGGACAAATCAGGTAATTGAGGCTTCTATGCCTTCGTGAGCTAAGGAATGGGGTAGGGACCTTAGGCTTCAAAGAGGAGCAGGGTAATTCACAGGACTTTAAGGAAAGCAGATGCTTGATAATTAAATGCGTGCCCTACCATACAGAGAGGTCGTTCAGATAAAAATTTTCTCTGGTAATATCTCTTTTTCTGGGCCCTGCACCCTATCTAAATTCTCTTGTCCTTAAGAGAGAGGTAAACATTTTTTGTGAATCTTCTGGGTTTTTGATTGCCTTCAGTTCAAAATAATCCAAATGCTGAAGTGTCATATTTTGGGTTCCCATACTTCTGCCCCCCCCTTACACGTTTTTCTAAACATCAAGCATTTATACAGCATCTTCTGTAGTTTTCTAAAGAAGATCACTGCCTAAACATATGATTGACCATTTTTTGTCATCCAAGTACAGACATTTTAAAATGGTGAAATTGTAGCATTATTTACTAGTCACTACATTTAATGATAAAATTTCAATGTCAACTTTTAAAGTAAACGCTTACATAAGTTTGGAATCTTTCCCCCTAGTCATTACCATTTTCATTATTGAGGAATCCTTCCTCTCCTCTTATATGCACTCCTTGATAGAATTTTTCTTTTAAATTCAAAATCTCATCTTAACTTGGAGATAAAATGTTTCTCAGTCTTTGACAGCACTGTATTTGTGGTGAGTTAGGGGTTAAGGGCCCAATCACTCTTCTCTCTACATTGGCACTGACTTGTCTTGGTTTCAGCCACATACAAGTACCCCACTTAGATTGTTAAAATTCGTTTTAAAAAGATCTTAATTTTCAGCCCCACACCACCAGTCAGCTGAAGAAGTTTACGTTCTTTCTCCAGGTCCTTTGCTTTTCTCCATGAGGCAGACAATATCCTCCCCCTCTAGAGTATGGGATTGACAATGATGTTGCCACCACTTCAAAGAAGTATTTTCCTACTTCTTCTTCTTGTTTTTAAAGACATTCAGTCCAACTCCTCTCACTCGTAAATTCTCAGAGAAAGGAAAAAGTCATGTATCTTAGATTAGCAAACATCATTTTTCGTTAAGAGTCACTGCTTATTTGCTGCTTTCTTTGAATCAGGCACTCTGCTAGATGTTTTAAATACATTAATGTTTTAAAAAACACATGAATGTTCAGTGTCCAGTTATTATGTCCTTTCATAATATAAGGACCTGGGGATTAGAGAGACAGAGGCGAAATCACTTGTCCAACCAAGAGTACAGAAGTTATAAATCTTGGAGGCAGAATTTAAACTCAGTTTCCCTTGACTAACCTGGGCTAGTTCCTGTTGTCACATGGATTGTCTAATTACAGGTTTTTAGTCGGTTGTTTTTAGCAACAGTTTTCAGTTCTGCCCTTGTTCGGTTAACATGAATTATATTCAAATAGCAGAGTTTATCTAACACGAATCAGGGAAAAATGCAGGGATCGTTATTTTATAGTAGTCTTCAAATAGCAACTTTCTCTCACCATAGAACCAGTTAACTGTCAGCACGGTGCTTTAATATCTGTGAGCAGTTATGTTTCAGCCAAAGTATTAAAATAAGAAGCTTACAGCACCATTGCTGTCTTCAGGACATTTATGGGAGCCTGGACAGCATACCACACTCTTCCTCCGCCACCCCCCCCACCCCAGTGTTATGTCCAGGAGATTAGCTTTCATTTTTTTATTTCTGCTTTGTATCTTAAAAGAAGCATTTAAAGACTAAGGGAATGTCACTAGAGAACAGGAATTGTTAGACGAACATTAAAGACACACGAAAGCCCTCATTTTCCTTACCTAGATGGTGAGATTGTCAGCATGAGGAGTAAGAATGGGAGGAGCGATGTGTGTAGTGTGAACAAAACAGACGATGGGTATTTTTACAAGGCTACGGCTGAGAGAGCAGGGAGAGCAGTCTACCTGGTGTGAGAGCTTTGGACACGAAACTGAGCAAGTTAGATGGCTTCAAGTAGAATCGAATAGTCAAAGAAAAATTTTAAACCCTAAGCTTGTCAAAGATAGTGAATTTTTATGGTCATTTAAGACTGTTCTTGGTTAAAAGAAAAGAAGTGGAGAAGTCACTAGGAATAGAGATAGAGTAATAGAAATCCAACTATGAGAAACCCTCATTTGGAAGCCAGGTTTTAGTAGACAGTATAACTCTCAGAGATGCTTATAGAGGAATTTGGGGACCACATGGCTATTGGTGAAAGAGGGACATATATATGCAATCATTGAGTATTATGGTGATGATGATTCTAAGATTGAGTGGAAAGAAAGACACAGTGAAGGAGAATTAAGAGAAAGACCAGAATTCAGTCCATGTATTCCTAAATTGGACAGGTTAAGACTTCCAGCTTTTATATGGAAGACATGAGAAGATATAACATTGAACAGCTAGGCAAAAGTGAATATTGAAAGGTAAATCTAGAAGACAGATGTGCAAGTCATCAAAAATAAAACCTCTCAGATTAGTTTATAGCTTGCTTTGAGTTAAGATGGACTTTCTGTCCACAATGTCTCACAAGTGGCTGATATGCCAACATTTTTGTTGCATTCTAGAGAACATAAAATGCTTTGTGTTCCTTCTTTCAATGAGATTTGGGATTAAAGACCAATCAAACTGTCCGAGTAGAACAACTTTGGTGATTTTTTATTAGTGATAGTGAGAAAATATGATAAAAAACATCTGGAATAAAACACGTTCTACTGATTAGATATATTCCCCTGGCTGCCATATGCACAGAAAGACATGAATTACATGTGTATATAAAGCTGTGAATATATCTTGGCATATCTCCTGGAAGAGATGCCAAGTTTTATGTATCTATCTATACATACAAACATATAGATACACATAGATACATACTGCGCACAGAGTTGTGTGATATGGCGCTGAGACGTTTGTTTAGTCCATTAGACACTAACAAGCTATTGAATAAGTAAAATCAGAAGACAGTGCCAATTGAACCTTATGTGTGTGTCTGCCATACTGGATGTGCAGACCTGCCTCAAGGCAGGAAGATAGACTTCTGCTTCGTACCAAGCTGTGTACCCTGTGACACGCGGTAAACATTTGTTAACTGACTGTCTAGATGACTTCTCACCGTTCCTTCAGCCCAGCTGATATACAGCCGGGGTGCATTTCAATGTTAGAGAATGCCCAAGTAGAGAGTAGAGAAGATCTGATATATCCAAGCTGGTGCCTGAAGACATAAGGGAGCAAAAGTGTTATCCGCATACTACCCTCTCCTTCAAATTTCCGATACCGAATGAGGTTAAGACTCAGGCCTCTTTCCGGTTTAATTACTGGAAGCACCTGACGGGCTCTGTCATAAAATGATGGTCCCTGTAACTCAGCCTCGTGGCTGAGGAATTGAGAATAGCATTAGCATGTGTAAGCACACAGATTCTGTTTATCTAATGAGCCTAAGAGCCAAGTTTGAGGCAAAGGCAAACAGTACTCAAAACAATCAAGAGAAGATAGGAATTCGGCCTTACGTGTTCTTTCAAAATGAAAAAAGACTTTTTGTTGAGATCCAAAAGAATATTTTTTTCCTTCTCTCTCATTTTTGAGGCTCTTTATTGATTGTCAGAATATTCAGGGATGTCTAATATTTTCCACATCCAGACTTTTTATTTCCTTTCACTACCATATTTCCCCATTTTTAATTAGTCCATTGATTTTTTTTTAAGATTTTTTTTTTCTTTATTTATTTGACAGACAGAGATCGCAAGCAGGCAGAGAGGCAGGCAGGGTGTGGGCGGGGGGAGGAGCAGGCTCCCTGCTGAGCAGAGAGCCCAACATGGGCTCCATCCCAGGGCCCTGGAATCATGACCTGAGCTGAAGGCAGAGGCTTTAACCCACTGAGCCACCCAGGTGCCCCCAGTCCATTGACTTTTTTTTTTTTTTTAAGATTTTATTTATTTGACAGAGATCACAAGCAGGCAGAGAGGCAGGCAGAAAGGGAGGGTGGGAAGCAGGCTCCCCGCTAAGCAGAGAGCCCGATGCGGGGCTCGATCCCAGAACCCCGAGACCACGACCTGAGCCGAAGGCAGAGGCTCAACCCCCTGAGCCACCCAGGCGCCCCGTCCATTGATTTTTAAGAGCTGCAAATGCCTTATAGGAAAACTTTGTAAAACATCCTCTTCAGAAGCAATTCTTTTTTGTGTGTCATTTATGTTCTTCATTTCCAACGTATTTTACTTCTAAAATAATTTACATAAGGTACCACTAAAAATAACAGCATCTGGATTTCTGATTGCTTATTTCATCTTCAGTGATGATTCCTCCCAACCAAAGTTGTATGTTTCTCTTCCAGATATCTTAGGTAAATTTTGCTGTTGAGGAAATATTTATCTGTAAATATTATTATTGGGGCATAGGTAAAGACTTACTGTTTATAAATTTAACTCATCTTAATCCGTAACTCGCCACTCTTAGAATATGATCAGGTAATTACAAATATTCCAAGAATAATCATGAATTTATAAAGCTTCAATAACTGTTTCTGGATGTGTTTTTAATTTTTTTAAAGTGGGAATATATGCTTATAGACAGCTAATATATTTGTAGTGTTTATGACACACACAAATATAAGGGTTCTAAAATTGATATCATATATAAAAATTAATTTAAAATATTGAACTAATCATATTTAGTATGAGATTAAGTAATGAAAACCAATAAAATATTACAAAAAGTTTCTTTGTAGATGCTTTAAAAAACTTTGATATATTCCAGAATTCACTGAAAAGAAATAAAATAAAATGAAAAAAAAAAAAGCTTTGATATGTCTTTTATTTTATGTCCTTCAGATACATTTTTAGGCTTTTTTGGTTACTTATTCTGTCCTGGGCATCAATGGACTCTTGGCCCTTTAGGAAAGACCAAAACTTAAGAGTCTGAAATGAAGTTTATATAAAGATTTTCTATTTAATAAGTGTGCTGCTGGTCAGGATTCCTAAGTCTTACTCCATTACTATGTATAGTTTAAATATTTTTGTCTACCACTTATCTGCCTATAAATGTTTGAAAGACTAATTTCTTAATATGGGTATATGGTTTATAAAGTGGTTAGAGTTCTAAGAAAGACACAGTACAGATGATTAATTAGGATTTATTTTACCAAAATCTATTGGGCTAGCTATTGTTACTTTATTAGAGAGAAAAAGTAAGGACCAGAAATTGAGGGAGACAGATATTTTATTCTCAGAGCTGAAAGTTAGATTGAAGTTCATGGAATCCAATCATGTGACCAAGAGAGGGACCTGGGGTCCAGCTTTTCAACTTGTCAGAATATCCATTCCAAAAATCAGGACATGTATTTATTTTAATTGTTTAAAGCTAAGTTGGGGAAACAACCATCTGCAGAGATTTGCTAATAACTTATCTGAATGCAAAATTGCTTTCAATTGCAAAATTGAACTTTTTCATGTCCTTATTTCAAAATCATGACAAATTAAGCTCTCTTAGACACCTAATTTCTGAGCTGCCTGAAGTTTGAATTCTACTTTCCTAAGCTGAGGGGGAAATTAGCTTGGGCTCTGGGAATTTTACATTTATCAGGGACACATAAACAGGTTTAAAGCACAAAAGGTACAAGAAAGCCTGATAAAATTGGCCCACATAGAATTTATCATGTCGTTACAGGAAAATGTTTAGGAAGAGATATTTTTTACCTGTTCATGGGCACATTCTGTGCATTTTTGAGTTATGCTTGTCTGAAACTTACATAAAGAGATTTTGATGGTGGCTATAAAATTAGTTGGACAATCTGGATACCGTATACAGCAAAAAAAATCTCAATTTAGTTATTTCAGTCCTTCTTTTAAAATGATAGTTTAGGCCATTAGATAATCTTTTTACATATTGACCAGTAGAGAAAGAAAATAATGTTTTATAAATAATACCGGAGGAAAAAGATCGTAAAAAATTTCACATACTGATATTATAATTCAGTGAACTTCTCTGGATTTAAAACCCTTCTTCCTCACTATTCTGCTAGCGTGGTAGATTCATAGGGAATGCACGTTTCTTTATACAAGGTTTTTGTTGCTTCCAGCCAGCCGTAGGTAAACCCCCTGTTCTTTTTTTCCAAACTTTATACATACTCTAGTTCCTACATCAAAGCACCATTGACTGAAACTATATAAAATCCTTGGCCTCCAACCAGAGAAGGCCTAAATGCAGGAAAGTAAGGATAAATTAAAGTGACAGGGTCTCAGCAGTGGAAATTAGTGCAACTCTTCTAATTGCATGTCTAGCCTGAATGATGGGATACTTAATTCTTACACATCCCAGACAATTGCTTTATACTAACATGAGCTCTGGGAAAAAGGCAGATTCCACAGACATATGGAGCAGTAGATGGAGTGGAAAAATAAATCAGAGACCTTAGCCACTCTGGAAAAAAAAATGTTTTATCTACATTGTTAATAAAGGTGTTGCCACAGTTAAGCAGTGTTGATATGAGGGTCCTGTCGGTCCGTTCTGTCCATAGAAGCTGAGCATTAAATAGGCCAGTGGCAGCTCCCCAACCTGCCTGTGTTAACTCTTGTGCAGCGAAACAGCAACAAAAGCACAGTGGGTAAAGCCACCGTTTCTGCAGAAAAAAGCAAGGGCGCACGCCTAAATATGAATCCCAAGGGACAAATGGATCAGGAACAACAGCATCCTCTTCTCCCACTACTATAAGGACTGCTAATAAAAGCCTTCAAAACTAGCATGGGTTCTTATATCTATTTAACCTTTCGCCCCAAGAAGCAAAGAGCATCTGGTTAAGTGGAGAGTAAAAACGCAGCAACTTTTCATTATCAGAGCTCACAGGCAGAGTGTGGGAAGCTGGAGCTGCCAAGCCTGGGTTAAATGCTTGTTGCCTTCACTGCCTGAGGCCATCTAGCGTGTTTAGAAATGATTAAGTACTGCAGCCTAGAAAGGACCTGTCCTGAGCGTTCATCTCTGACTTCCAGCAGAAAGGAGAGGCTGGCAATGACAGAGGCAGATGGATGAGTCTCATTAGTATGGCGAGGCAGCGAACCAGACTGCCTTCACAGAGCTGTCCAAAAAGAGGGAGCAAATTAAAATAGGATCTGGGAAAACCAATGAGCAAGTGTTTTAACTCTCTGCTACCTGGTTTCTTCAGCCGGGAGGTTATAGAGCTGGCTTGGCTTCCTTGGAAATGCTGCTGCACCATGAAATGAGAGGATGGCTTTGCAGACTCACAGGGTTCCAGTCTGCCGTCTTTTTGCATCCTTTAGAAAATGACTCCTGAGTTTCCTGCAGCGGAACAACACAACTGATTTTATTCTTAAGCGTGCGTTACTGCCACAGAGCAGAGCAGAGGGTGGAAGAGGCAGCGACTTCCGCCTCCAGAGAAGGTGGGAGGCCTTGCATCACGCCGTGCGCTCGGCCAGTGTGGAGGATCTCAGGGAGGATTCCGGAACCAGGGTCCGGGCGCTATGGCTGAAGCCCCTGCGGGAGAAGCGGCAGCTCTATCCCAGAGGAAGGAACAGTGGTATTGAAGGCCGCCTGACCTGGTAGCTTCAGGGACAGAAAGTTAGCAAACGCACACGCCAGGGAGCTCTTCCTTGGAGGGCGTGCCTTACAAGATGCTGGGATATTCTCTTTATGTGGCTCTTGCAGCGGGGTGTTTTAGGGGACCTGGGGCCAAGTTACACTTATTGTGAGTTTTCTGAGTCTCACTGAGGGAGAAGCAATAGAAGAATCACAGGCTTGTGATGAAAGCCTCTGGTCTCCCCCCCACTCTTCCCTTCCGTTCCTTGTTTACATCTTGGGCTTGGGATGGGGACAAAGGGGATACTAATGCTATGTGGTACCCTTTGAGGGTTTGGAAAAAAATTGGTAGAAATTATTTAATTGTTAACTGGTTCATCAGCACACATTTACTCTGTCCTTCGGGTGGTATGAGGCTGAGGAACCAGCTGATGAGTAAAATAAAATAGATCCCCGGCTTCCTTCAAAGGTCTAAATCTAGTAAAAGACAGAGAAACAGAATAAACATCTTCTAGGAGAGGCTGGGATTGCCCCAGCAGCCTTGGGGAGGCTAAACACTAATGGGTACACAGAATCGGCCACCAAGGAGCTTATGGTTCAGGGCTGGAGTGGGACATGTGAACAATCAATTCTAGATCAAGGCCGCATGAAATAAGTGGCAAGCAGGTGTACAAGAACCCTGTGGTGAAGAGCCTCGTGCCACAGCAATTAATTCTGCCTGGATGGAGAGCAAAAGGCTTCACAGGATAATTGGCATTGCTGTTGTACTTTGCAGGGCACACTGAAAGTATATTATTTATTTATTTATTTATTTATTTAAAGATTTTATTTATTTATTTGACAGAGATCACAAGTAGGCAGAGAGGCAGGCAGAGAGAGAGGAGGAAGCAGGCTCCCTGCCAAGCAGAGAGCCTGATGCAGGACTCGATTCCAGGACCCCAAGATCATGACCCGAGCCAAAGGCAGAGGCTTAACCCACTGAGCCACCCAGGCGCCCTGAAAGTATATTATTCAAATAAGAGAAACATAAATAAAGAAGGTTTTTGTTCAAAAAGAGACGATATATAGATACCTTTCCAAATACATTTTTGCTTTGTCAGGTTTGTGTCAATGTCAGGCCTTACTTCATCCTGACTCCTTCCAGTTGATTGTGCGCCAGAAAAAGGGAAATGGTCTGAAACTCCACGAGAAATCACGAGGAAGCACTGCAGCCGAGGAGATGACATGGGATTGGTCAAACGTCTTTCTGAGGTTGTTTGGATTGTGTGCTCCTCTCACTATAGCACAGAGGAGTTTAATTTGGAAAGAGCTGCTATGTTTCCTTCAAATGAACACCTTTAGTTTTTGTTTTAATTAAGAAAAACAAGAAAATGAACAAAAAATGATTAAAAAAAATGACAATCAACCAAGAGTGATGGGATCTTATCCAGCCATGGGTTAAAAAAACAAAAACAAAAAACAAAGACAAAAACCCTCTGGAAGTAGGAAACTTCAGATCACAGAATCTGAAAAATCTCCGGGTTGTTCCTTTTTCCCTGGGGGATGATCATTTTTATAACTCTAAACTCAAAGTAGGTAGGTGTTCAGTTAGTGACCGAAAAAAGAAATTGCAAAAGAACTTGCTCTAAATTTAGGAAAGTACAAGCTATCCACGGGCAGCAAGATTGTTTTTGGACAACAAGCATTATTCTATAACTTACCCACCAAACCCAACTTTCTAGTTGTAAATTTCACAGCAGCCAGTAACCTTTGCAGGGAGTTAGCACTTAGAAATCGGCGGGACTAAGCAATCACATGATATATACAAAACAACTGGAGCTCAAAGCCGGTGCTTACTGACAAATAAGAATGCATCGTGGGGGTGAGGGCTCTGATAGCTCCCAGGAAAGAAAAAAATAATAAAAATACATATTACTGCTCATGTCACTACTGCTATCCAGATAGATTTTCTTTGTACGCACATGTAACTCCCGTTGACATTAGGGCCTGAGTGGCTGAGCCAACTGACTCTGTATTTTAGAGTTGTTCCTTATCCTACTCAGTAGAAGCAGAAACCATTTCTCATATTTATCCTCATGTAAAATGTACATGGATAAATCATTTAACTAAATGTAAGGTGTCAGAAAATGGTTCATACAAAGAAAATAATATTATACAGTATAAACTCCCATTAAGTAGTAATGTGGCTGACATTGATTGAGGGAGATTAAGTCTAAGACTCTTTTTCTCATGACATTTGTTCAAATAAATAAAAGTAACAGGAGGGAAAAGTTGATGCTTTTCTTCTCATTTGCATATAAATTTTACCCGTGTGATTTTTTTTTTTTTTTAGCCACATTTATTCACGGTGCAGTATAACTGGATATATTACGCGGATCCTGGATAGCTGTGATAACTGTCAGTAAAGCAAGGTCATAATTGACCTTTATCACTGAAAAAAGGTTGGCTACCTAAAGATAAACTTTCATGTTGAATTTGGAATGTAAAGAGGAGGGTTGAGGCCATGGAAGGAGCACATCTGAATAGAAATCTATGAATATTTCATGTCTGTTAAGAGGTTGGAAACTTGGTCTGACATTATCCTGACCCCTGTCCTGAAATATTTTCAAAAGAATATTCTGATCGGCAGCAGACAACTTCAGCAGACATAGATTTTTCTTACTTAGTAAGGAAATTAAATTATGGTATGGAAATTTCTGTTCTTAAAGCTGTTCTCCTCATGAACTAACCTGTGTGCTTATGTTCTAGAAGAATGTGGCTAACTGACTTACTCACTGAACAGCCTTACCAATGTGTCGTGTCCCTTCAGGACGGCAGCTCCCAGCTGCCGCCCTACAGCTGCCATGTGGCCCCTGGTCCAGACAAATGACTCAGAAGAGGCACTTCTACTCCAAACTTCAGCACACGGTATTAACAAATACTCAGTGACACTCATCTGGTTAACTGGATGTGTTGTCCTTTCTACCCAAGGTACCTAAGTTCTGTCAACCTAGGCATTCATTAATAAAAGTGCTTTATTGAGAAATGAACAGGTATCAAATGTTATTCTAGGCCCTTTGAATATTTCAAATAACAATATCAATAGGTAACAGGAATAAAGTACTTGATAATCTGCCAGATAGTCCACATTTCTTAAATGTATCCTTTTCGGTTCCAAGGTACCATTGTCATCCTCATTGTACAGACGAAGCCACGGGCACACAGAAACACAGACATTTCTCCAGGGTTGCACAGTTAGTAGGTGATCGAACCTAGAGGTGCCAAATTTCTTATCTCCATAATCTGATGAAGAAGATAATCTTAGCAAGCAATGAGGAACAATAAAGAAGGGGTGTGGTAGAGATCACCTCTGATGGGAAATCAGAGGAACAAGAAATAAGAAGGAGTAGCGTAGGGAAGACAGAGAAAAAGCATTCTGGTGTGGAGAATGTGGTGATGAGTCATGGTGCCTTGGTGTGAAGCAAATAAGAAATCAAGAATTTGTTTGGCATGTACCACCTATCTTCTGTGATATGGTTATTTTTTTTTTCCTGATTCATAGCACCCGTAAGAGACTGTATGTGCCCGAGGTGATCTCGGCAGCCTGAATTAACCTTTTTCTGAGACCATTTAAGACAGTACCTGGAACGTTTACTTCAGGCCGAGCTTCTTCAGCCTCCTGGACGCCCCATCTTGGCATCCAGTCAGGGTCTGACAAGCTCTAGGGGGTGGAGGCAAGGACGCGTGCTTCTCTGTGCATTGATTTCTGTGTGCTGCACACCGGAAGCCTTGAGAGACAGGAAGAGATAAGGGGTGGGGCCGGGGCGCTGAGGGACGAGATTGTTGGCATCCCATCCTAGGAAGGGTTTGGACCAAATTAATAAACAGAGTGACCATGGATATGTTTCTAATCAGTCGCCTGGTGTGGGAGGTGGACATTTACACTCGGTGCATATTCTACTCAAGGCTGCTTCTTTGAGGTTCAAAATGGAACCAAGAAATTCACCCAGTGAGAACTGCAGAGGCACAACATTGAAAGAAGCGATCCACTAGAGGATTAAGAAAGCCTTTGGTATCTACGGCAGTGTAAAAATGCCTTCAGGGTTATAAGTGTAAAATTGGACTCTTTCAGGAAACCCATAAACCTGCTCCAGGCTGAAATTCTCCAGTTGGGCATAAAAAACAGCAGTTTGTGTATACTTCTGGTTATGAGCTAACAGGTGTCTGGAAATGAAGAAACAAGTCACATTTCTGTGATAAAGTGCCACTGAATTTCAGAGCCAATAAATTTTCTTTGAAAAAAAAAATTACTCTGTTCTATCACTATTGGTTTATAATAAATCAGAGCTTGACCTGCAAGTTAATAAAGAAAGCATGTTTACTAATTAGGCTATATTCTCATTGTCCCATGTTAATTGCAAAATATCCACCTATCTCATTTACAAATATGTTAATTTATGTCAGAGAGGCACAAGTTTTGAGTATACCAACTCTCCCTTTAATTAGATCAAAGGAAGGTCCATTTCAGTTTTATAAGATGGATTCTAATTTTTAATCAGTAAAATAAGTTTGGCTCCTAAAAGACATCTTCGTTGACAGTTGGAAAACACTAATTAACAGACATAACTGTATTAATTGCATTATATCCCTGAATTCTTATCAGTTAGCTTATGTTGCCTGCTTGCTAATGCAAATAGTTGTGGCTTTGGAGAAGTCAACTCATAAACGTCTTTCTAATGCTAACTAGCAATCAATGCATGTAAAATTTCTAATGCTTCTTTAGGGAATTCTACATAATAGATGTAGTCTCTCTTTTGAGTTATGCCCTGGTATTTAGTATAATTAATCCTTAAAGCTGCACCTATCATATTATCAGCTTCCTGGGAGATAAAGAACACACTTTATTTGTTTAAGAATAAAGAATTATAATAGTTTCCTTTAGGAATCCTGCTGTAATAGGCTAAATGGAAATCTGTGACCTCTCAACTAACTTCAAATTCGTAACAATTAAAAATTTGTACCTTGAAAAGAATTTGCAAAGAGACTTTAACAGGGGGAGAATGTCTGGGGAAGGCTCAGTGCTGTTGGCCCCGGAGACTATTGACTGTCACTTATCACAAAACCACAGAAAAGCAGCAAGTATTTCTTGGTTCAGGTCCTTCCGGTGCCGTGCTTCCATTCTGCTTCCAAAGGTCCTCCTCAGGGACAAGGGGATAAAGGCGTGGGTACTGTATGAACTGATTGAGCCACAGAGGAAGGATGTCCCTGCATGTTGATTGTGAAAGTATTATGGCAAGTAAGACCATCTCTGTTTTATCCTTCTGAATGTGCTACTGATATTAGTTGCTCTCCCCATACTGGTGACTGAAGATGTTTTAAGTGGATCTGGATTCCATCCTACTAGTGCTTTGGAGGCAAATTCTTCCATGTCTTATATCTGCCTTGGAACTTTTTGGTTAAACCTTGATGATGGGGGTCTTAATCTTTTTTTTTTCTTTCTACATATAGTATTTCCCAATGAAAATATGCAGGTTGAGTTAGTACTAATGAGTAGTCGAAGACCTTGAGGCCGGGTATAGAGCAAAGACGAATCATGCAGAAACTGATAAGACACTGAAAATGGCCACACTACCGTCAAGTCACACCCAGGGGAAGCTATTAGGACCTAATTTTGAATCCTCTAAATCCACACACAATCAAAATCCTCCAGTGCTTGGAGAGACCAGTTCTGCAGGGTTGCTAAGAATTAAGTAGCCTCACTTGTGTCTGTCCAGTTTATTTTTCCTGCCAATTCGCACCCAATCCCAAAAACGGTACATGCACACAACAGAGAAGTAAAACTGGCATTTATAAAATTACTGCCCTTGCACTTCGGAGGGATCCAAGGACCACACATACACACACTGCACAAACTAACTGTGCGATGCAAAAATGTCACCGTTTCTAGAGTTGGCATCTTTTTACATAAACTCATTTATCACCTAGTATTATGGTAATTTAAAGGTAAATTTCCCACTTAGTCTTTTCCCTTGTGTTTCTACTATCTCTACCTCCACTTCAAACTAAAACAAAAACACAAAAATAACAAATAAAACTTGGTAGAGGGAGCTGGGAAAGGCAATTAAATTGAATGAAGAAGGCCTAGGCTAGGTGCAAAGGACAGCTGAGGGGTTTCTGACAAAGAGGTTTCATTATCACCAGTTGTTTCCTTGTAGGCATTCATTAAAACGTCAGCCCCGTTTGAAGGTATACCAATACATTCCTTCGCTGATTCCGTGTGGGAATTTCTCCACAGGCCACTGAGTGAAAGAAGCCTGCGTTCAGGTATTTGGGCCCCGCGGGCTCCTGGTGCATGTCTGACTGCTTTCCACAGGCCCTGCGCACGGGCTTCGCCCTCGGAACATTCCTAATGCATGGTTGTACCTTCTAAGATGGCCCTTGCTCCCGGAAGTGCTGGGGAGGAAGAACGAGACATTTCCCGTGAACTCTAGCATAAATGTCTAGATTCTGGCACTGTACAAAAGTGCCAGAATTTCCCTGCAGCTGTAATATTTGCGTGTGAGAAGTTACATTCACTCAACTTTATATAGACTTCTCTGAGGGAGAAGCGTATCCACTGCCAAGTCATGTAACCAAAATGGAAGCAAGTTCTTATTAGAATTTCAGTATCAAATTTAATTCTAAATGAGGCTGTCTTTGGAAAAAGAGTTTTTTTTTTTCCTTTGCAGATTTGCTCGTTTGGTTCCTTAGTCAGTTGCCCTCATCACTGTATACTCTCCATACATGAGACATTTGTCCTTAGAGAGAGCGGTTGATACCAGGAGTCATTCCAAATCGAACCTGTGTGGCTTTTCATTCTTTATGACTCTTACGCCACTTGTGCTAAGTGAACACAAACTTTTGTGTATGGTGTATCCTATAGTGAATACGTATTTATAGAGATCCATTATGTGCCCAAACCTTCTCAAAGGCAAAGATAAACATGGCCTTGGTATTTGGTTCACAGAGATAACAATTAGTGAAATAGAAGTAAAAGCATTGCAGAGGGTACAGCGCCCTAGACCTTGTGAGGGATGGCTGACCTAGAACTGATTAATTACGTGCTCAGCTATCTCCCGAGTGATACTTTGGCTGCACTGCATATTTCTGTTCTTTACCAAATAGCACATACCTATTCATCCGTCATCCCAAGGCCAGAATGATGAGATGTGCTGGTCCTGGTGCGTCAGTCTTCCTTCTCTCTGTCAGTTTCCTGTTATAGAAGAGACAAGGTGATGGAGGGAGATCCGTGCAGGGGACACCTGAGCATCTACCAGGTGGCTTTCAGGGTAGGCTGCACTTCCTTTTAGCAGCGGAAGAGCTCAAGAAGCGATGATAATAGGGAAAGCCCACAGTCCCTTGGAAACCTGTTCTCAGAGGCTCGCTTTCAGAATCTCTGTGGGCTGGAAGCCCTACTCTCCATAGTGTATAGCCTCGTTTGTTTGTTTGTTTGTTTCTTCTTTTTAAGATTTTATTTATTCATTTGAGAGAGAGAGAGAGAGAGAGAAAGAAAGAAAGACAGCACAAGCAAGGGGAGAAGCAGGGAGAGGAGAAGCAGACTCCTTGCTGAGCTCGGGAGACTTGACATGAGGCTCAATCCCAAGACCCCAGGATCACAACCAGAGAGGAAGGCAATGCTCAACCACCTGAGCCACCCAGGGGCCCCTAGCTTCTGACTTCTATCTACTACTTGTGACTCTATTTAAATTGTTCACCTAACTTAGGGAACCAGCTCATTTTCAGTTTCAATTACTTCTTTCCCTTCACCATTTTCTGGAATAGTCTCTTTTGGAGAATCTGTTGCCAAATTCCGTAGGATTTTATTTGCTTTTTTCTCCTGTTTCTTTCCTCCTATTAACAAGGAGTTACACGGGAACTACTTATCATCATCTATCTGAAGAAAGAGTTGCTCATTCATTTATTTATTTTTTCTCTTCATCTCCAAAAAGAATCTTTAACGATCAGACCATCTGTCTCCTTATTTAGTGATTACTAATTAAAAAAATTTCAAGATAAAAGGAAAGTTTTTTTTTTTTTTAGTGGGTAAAAAAATAATCTCTTCACAGCATTTTAAAATGGCATCTTAAAATGAATTTATTAATGAGACCAGAAAGTTGCTTTAAAAATTTTTAAGGTGGCCCCTTTCAGCATTTACTTCCTCATATCCCAATGCAGTAAGTTTCTTCTCTCTGGGATTTAGGAAGCAGGATGAAGTCATCATTCTGACGTAGAGAGAATGCAGGATTTGGAACCATCCAGACCTGAGTTTGAATCCTCATGTACCCGCTGTTATTTATCAAGGATACGACTTAGGTTATTTGGTTTCTCATCTGTAAAATGAAGATGATCTTAGCTACTTCAGAGAGATGTGAATATTGAATTTTTAAAATTATGAAAAACACTTGAAAGATACTGAGCACTTAATTAAATTTAGTGCCTGTCTTCAGTTTTCTCCACTTGTAGGCTTTTCAGGCCAGTAAGATGCTAATCCTGTGCAGCTTCCAATGACAGTGAAAAAAGATCCCAGAGCAGCATAACCACGGGCCCAGGGAGACGCGGGGCTGGGGCGGGGGGAGGGGGGGGCGGGGGCGAGGCGGGATCGAGGGGGCGGAGGGTGAAGGGGAGTGGAGGGCGTGGAGGCAGGGGGAGGGGCCACCTTTGCCTGGACCAGCAGAGAGGGCTGGATCCTCCTTGAATGACACAGCATTTGGCCTGGCCTGCTTCTCCGCTTGGCTTTTGGGGGAGTACCCTGTGGGCCTTCTCAAGTCAGAGGATGCCGGAATGTGAGTTTGCTTCGTAGAAGACTTATGAAGGGACTCAGGAAGTGGAAACACTCCCTTTTCCCCTCTGGGAAACCCCATAGGGACTATAAGGATTACAGTTCCAGAGTAGAAAAAAAAACCAGCATCAATTCCCAACACCCATTAGCTTA
This sequence comes from Taxidea taxus jeffersonii, assembly GCA_003697995.1. NCBI lineage: Eukaryota > Metazoa > Chordata > Mammalia > Carnivora > Mustelidae > Taxidea > Taxidea taxus. The sequence goes on from RCUC01163905.1 coordinate 86,069, forward strand.
TAAAGTTCTGCTAAGGGGGTCAGTCTGGTTATGGGCGGTACATATGACCCACTGAAGTGGAAATGGTTGTGTATTATTTGCTTATTCTGCAAATGTAACCTGTATAGGGACCTGTTTTAGTGCAGGGCACTTCCAAGGTATAACGATAAGTAAAAATAAACACAGTCCTGCTGTCACTAAGCTTCTGGTTTACTGAGAGAGAGAGAGAGAGAGAGAGAGAGAAAGCCAAATAATCACATGAATAAAGGCAAACCTAGAACACTGATCCATGCCTAAATGAGGGGTGCACGGTACACTCTGCAGCTTGTAATAAAAGGAGATTTGCATTTGTTGAGGAATAAGTAGGAGGGAAGCTGGTGGTCAGAAAAGGCTTCCCTGTGAGCTTGAGGTTGAATAAGAGCTATGTTGGCCAAGAGGAGAAAATAGGAGGGCAAGACCAAGTGGCAGGGGAAACGGGATGAGCGCCAGAATCGATCTGAAAGCAGTCCCTTGTGGCAGGAAGGCAGCGATGGAGAGAGCCATGTGAGGGGGGTGAAGCTGCAAAGGTGGGAGGCGCCCGAGTTATTCATCTCTGCACAGACCCTTTGGGGTCTGAGTCGCTAGAGTGCAAGCAAGTGGGTGACAGCATTGCCTCGAAAGCCAGAGGGCCTGGGCTCAGGTCCTGCGTTGCTTCTCCCTAGCTGTGAGACACTGGGCACACCGCTTAACCTTTCAGAATCCCAGTATCTTCAATTTTATGATGACGTTGACAGTAATAGTACTCCCCTCAGAGACTTACACGCAAATGTAATGAACTCATCAGTGTCAAGCCCTTAGGATCATATCTACACATAGCAAGTGCGATGGAAGAGTTAGCTGGCCACTCAGTTTGTGGTCCCCTCTGCAGAGCTGGGTCAGCCCCTCACCCCATATTGGTTTGGATGTTGCGACGGAGGACGCCACATGTGTACCAGTAACGGAAGATGGAAAAGCTGATTTTTACACAGAAGGAGGCTTTCTGGGGGAGAGCCAAGCAGGCACCCAGGTGCTTCTAAAATGGCTTGAATAGAGAGGTGAGAAACTTGGGGTTTAATTGTGGTTATAGAGGTGGGGCCAGGCCCCCTCAGAGGCCAGGTTTGTGTGGCTTGAACTTCTCCACCGGCACCGAAGGAGAGCCGCTTGGGTGTCCTTACCAGCTCACCCAGATCTGGGGGAAAAGAGAGGAAAGGAGAGAGGGAGGACTCAAGAGCTGTTGGTGGTCCAGTATCAAAGATGGAGTCAGGAGATGCCTGGGTGGCTCAGTGGGTTAAGCTGCTGCCTTCAGCTCGGGTCATGATCCCAGGGTCCTGGGATCGAGTCCCACATCGGGCTTTCTGCTCGGCAGAGAGCCTGCTTCTCCCCTCCCCTCTCTGCCTGCCTCTCTGCCTACTTGTGTGATTTCTGTCTGTCAATAAATAAATAAAGTCTTTAAAAAAACAAAAAGATGGAGTCAGGCTCTTGAGTCCACTGCCAGAGTGTTTTCAGAAGGAAGGTGACTTGGTTAGGAAGATCAATGAATATTGTGCCTTATCTTCATACTCTCTTTGAAAAACGAAGGACTGTTTTTACTTTAGAAGCAACAAAGTGGATCTGCTGACTGGTCAAAATATTTTGTCAACTAGATTGTGGTTGTGTCCATTCTCGTTTACTTCTTGGTCATTGAATAATTAATAAGATTATGTGAACAAGATATATCACATTAACAATTTCTAACAGAATTTCTAACAGTTTCTAATAGAATTTTGCAATAGCCCAAATATTGACTGAGGCTACTATGATGACTTTGTATGCTTTGATAATTTTTACATTTGTGTTTAATATCATTTCAAAATGACTGAAAATGGTAGGTGCCTCTTAGCAGACAATGCTGTAATGTTTATATCTTTAATAAAAACATACATTCTTTTTTATTTTTAATCTCTTCTTCCTATCATGGCTCTTTTGTCCTCAAGTGGCTTACTTTAGGCTAACCTCAATGAATTTAGCAGAATCAAGAGCACAAGATGGGAGTTTTGTATTTCTCTTTAGTTCAGCTATTATGGGATCATTCACTGTCCCTTTTCTATGCCAGGTTGGGTCATCCTGGTCTAAAAAACAAACAAAGCAAGCTGGTATTTTCCCCACTGTACTTTTGCTTGAACACTGAATTAGCTCACTCCAAGCAATGAAGCTATCCTTTGACCCAGCCCAAATGTCTGACTACAATCTGTGAAGCATCCATGACTACGTTAAAACTCATTTTAACTTTTAAATTTATGTGGGGATCCAAACTCCATATCTCACCTTGCTCTAAATCTATCCTCCCCTGATTTCCTCTGTAAATACTAATGTTGCACTCACCAAACTCTCAGTCGATTAGACGTGCAAAATCAGTCAACCTCCCACTCTTCTTTTTCTGTTGAAACTGTTGCCAAATCTCGTCAATTAGGTGTTGATTTTTAATTTACATTTTTAATCAAAGTAATGCATGCACATGGTTAAAAATCAAATGGTTACAGCAGAACTTGTGTTGAAAAAGCAACAGCCCCTTATTCCATCTTAGGCTTGCCCACCATTTTTCTTTAACTTGTTCCGTGATAACATTCAGAGTGCCAACAATATGCTTGTGCTACTATTTCTTGACTTCTCTCCTTAGATGTTGTCTGTTGAGTCCCTTGATGACAAACGAGGTTTATATCACTCACACCATTCCTTCTCCCTCATCTTTCCCCAACCAAGTTACAAAACTGACTTTATTTCCTTCACTGGGTGCCTCTAGAGCAGCAGTCCCCCTGCTTAGACCTCTACCTTGTGTTTCATCAAATACGAATGATGTTTCTTGACCTCCATATTGGGAGATAAGAACATTAGTGCTCACAACTTCCCCATAACCTGCCCCCCTTCTGCTTCCTCATCTCTGCCAGCAATGCCATTATCTTCCTATTGTGAAAGTCATACTGTTGACATTCTCTTCTTATAACACAGAACATCTTTTTCTGAAAAGATTTTGTTCACTTATTTAAGAGAGAAAAAGAGAGAGGGAGAGAACATGAACACAGCCATGAGAGAGAGAGGGAGAGGGAGAAGCAGCCTCCTCACTGAGCAGGGAGCCAGATGTGGGACTTGATCCCAGGACCTGAGCTGAAGGCAGATGCTTAACCAACTAAGCCACCCATTATCTTCATAATTTAACAGTTACTTATAAAATGAAAACAAATAAACACCGTTTACATTATTATGACCTCACAGATACTTGCAGAGCAAAATTCTGTTGTTCTTAGCCCCTTTTTATGTTTTTCTCATTCTTGCCACTCTGCCCTAGTTTGCCATGTCTCTTGCCCATACCAGTGCCGTAGTCTTTTTTTTTTTTTTTTAAGATCTTATTTGAGAGAGAGAGAGAGAGAGAGAGAGTGAGATAGAGCATAAGTAGGGAGGAGAGGGAGAAGTAGGCTCCTGTTTGAGCAAGGAGCTTGGTGCAAGGCTCAATTCAAGGACCCCAGGATCTTGACCTGAGCTGAAGGCAGACGCTTAATGGCTGAGCTACCCAGGTGCCCTAGTGCTGTAGTCTTTAACTGGCCATGACTTCCAGTCTTTTTGTGTTCAGATTGAACCCAGGGTGATGCAAGATTAATCTCCCTAAAGCATAGCTCCATTTACATCATAGCTCTTTTCAAAATCCTTCAATGGTTTGGCTAAAACATCTTGTCAAAATTGTTAGCTTAGCTTTCAAAATCTTTTACCAACTTGTCTCTACATTTATGTTCCCACTGCTGCTTTCATCCATTTTATGCTCCACATTTTTTCTGTAAAGTCCTACCTTATCCCATTCTCATTCTGTTGCCTTTAAGTACCCTTGTCCTGACATCTGCCCCCTAGTGTACACTTGATAATCTACCCTAATGAGCAGATCAAACGTCTTCTTCATCCCCAAGCTATCTTAAGTGATAATTTTCTTACAGCACAATTATTTCCTGGTACAATTTTTACTTTTACATGTTTTAGTACCTACTTAGATTGTGTCTTTATAGACTTTTTTTTTTACTCCTTCTAATATCCATCACACTAGACACTAATCATACGCCTTGATTTTTTTTTTTAAATTTGTTTAATTGATTGTATTTTTAAATATTTTCCTGCTCTGATGGGAACATTGCATTGTGAGGGGTTTTTGTGTGCTTTTGTATGTTTGACAGACTGGAAACACAGAGAAAATTAGAAAATATATTTTGTGATTTGTAAATAAATTTGATTCCTAAAAGAAAGGGGCTGTATCGGGGCGCCTGGGTGGCTCAGTGGTTAAGCCTCTGCCTTCGGCTCTGGTCATGGTCTCAGGGTCCTGGGATCGAGCCCCGCATGGGGCTTTCTGTTCAGCGGGGAGCCTGCTTCTCCATCTGTCTCTCTCTCTGTCTGCCTCTCTGCCTACTTGTGATCTCTGTCTGTCAAGTAAATAAATAAAATCTTAAAAAAAAAAAAAAGAAAGGGGCTGTATCTATACATGTAAAAAATAAGGAGGGTGATAGAAAATTTTTATCTTTAAAATATGATTAATTTAACTATGCCTTTCTTCTGCTGTTGACTTTAGAAAGATACAGCAATTCAGAATACATGTACTGTAATTTCTTCGTCCCTGTTCAATGTCTTTATATATGGATGGCTAGTAAATAGCTTCAAAAGCCAGTGTTTGGGTATTTTCTTTTCCTTTCAATTTCTTGATGTTTCAGATGAAACCCGTCTGGGATTTCATTTTGTTCATAGATATAAGCATAATGATTCTCTCTGCTCTCAGTAATAGGCTCTCTACCTGTGACAGTTCATCTGTGAATGGATATCACTAGTAGAAACTAGTAGGATCTCCATGACCCCAGCTCTCTTTATGTAGGGAAATGGGGTCCTGAACCATTTTTACCTTGAACTTTCCTCCCTCTCTTTCTCTTGTATAAAGGCAAGCAACTTTGCAAAACCTTACGGATCCTTGGAAACTTCTTTTCAGAAACTGTTCTTCCAGAGAATTCTTTTTTTTTTTCCAAACACATGCACATCTCTCTTTTATTTCACCTTCTTAAGGACCTACTAACATAAAGTGGGGTGTTATGTGTATCCATTGCAGAGGCGCAGAAGCTGGTCTCGAGCAAATGACCAACCTACCAGTCTTCTCGCGACTCTACGAGAGAACCAGAATCCAGAACACCTGGCCACTGGTCGTGCTTATCCCATGAAGCTGTGAAAATCCCCATCTTGCAGCTGCTCAGACTCACATCTCGTTAACAAGTTTAATTTAAGGATGAGAAAGAATCCCTATCATGCTAGAAGGAAAGACATTCCATTTAATGTATATCTGTGTATACCATCTATTTGTCACGGAGGAGACACGTGCCACTTCTCTGACTCTACTTTTACATCTGTGGCATTCTCCTCCCGAGCTTCTATTCTTTTTTGGAGTATTCTACACTTGCAGAGCAAGATATTGAGATGCGGAGATTAGTGTGGCATGCTTAGCAACACGTTCCCTTTTCCCTCATGACAAGTTCTCGTTCTAGAGATTGCCGGTTGTACCTCGTACCAGCTACATGTCCTCGAGCAAGTTACCTTGGCCTGCGTGCGTTTCCTCCTGGATAAAAGGAAGACAAGGCTATGACTTAACATTATGTGGTTGTTGTGAAGATCGAATAAATTGATATAAAGCACTTTAGAATAATGTTTAGTTCAGACAGGTATTGCTTAAATATTTGCTATCGTTATTTTCCTTATGATTATATTATTATTATGACTAGAAAGTTCAGAAAGAAGGAAAAAGGGAAACTGTCACGACAGAGTAAAATAGTTGTGTTCTTTGTGGCAATTCATTCATCTGACGCAGCCATGGTCATTTCGGTTTTCCTGCTTGTATCAGTCGTGCCCTTTTAAGTGCTGTACGGCAGGGGCACCTGGGTGGCTCAGTGGGTTAAAGCCTCTGCCTTCGGCTCAGGTCGTGATCCCAGGGTCCTGGGATCGAGCCCTGCATCATCGGGCTCTCTGCTTGGCGGGGAGCCTGCTTCCTCCTCTCTCTCTCTCTCTCTGCCTGCCTCTCTGCCTGCATGTGATCTCTGCATGTCAAATAAATAAATAAAATCTTTAAAAAAAAAAGAAAAAAAAATAAGTGCTGTACGGCAGCTCCGGTCTGTTGATGTGTGGCTGATCCGGACTGTTGCGCCGGTGGAACACATACAGGCTCCTGGCCTTCGTCTCTGCCCTCTTTTTAACCCCGGCTGCTCCTGTGCCTTCTTGCTCCCACTTTGGTCTTCACCTCTCAGGCCTGGTCAGTTCCCTGTTCTCTGCCCACAAACTGAGTTCTCTGGAACTGAGCAAAGCCCTGGGTATGTCCCTCCTTGAGTTGGCGGCCCTCTGTGGGAGATCAGGCAGGTGAGGCAGCAGAGCAAGGGGATGCGGAGTTGATGACTGGTGTGTTGGGGTGTTATTCTTCACGTTAGGTTTTTACATATTCATGATCTCCCTGGGGAAAAGTGCTAACCTGTTAAAACTTCCACTTTAAAATTCGTAATGAAGAAAAAGAATGGATCCCAGAGAGAGTCTTTCGAGCACACCAGACTGAAGCTATGGTGTTTCAAGCACACCAGACCTCAAGGAACTTAAAAAACTCTTAAGCTGTCTAAGGCCGGATTAGTTTGTTTTACTTTAACAACAGAAAACAACAAAACCCAAAGCTTACCATAATAAAAAGGAAGATGTTCTGCCCCTGAGGTCACTTCTGAGTCATGCAGTTTTGTTGTTGTTGTTGTTTTTAATCTATTCCGGTTCCTTCTACACCTAAGAACTAGTCCACTGAAGTCTTCCTTGTAAAGACCAGCCATGGGTTGAGAATGATGTGGCCTTTCGTCATTCCCATACCTACCTTGGGAGTGTAGGCAGCCAGTTTCTGGTGACAGCAGGTGAACTTGGCCTCCCTGCTTTCCCAGTTCAGTAAGTTCTGGGGCAAACTTCAAGAGAAGACTGGACCAGCTGTGTTTCTGCTGAAGGAGGGAGGAGTTTGCCTCCCGTATGTGGAGTGTCAAGGAAAGGGGTTGGAACAACTCTTTCTGTTGCTTGGTTCTAAGCTTCTCTTTCCTCTGGAAGGAGGCACCCAGACTCTGTGTCACATATTTATGCTCATCAGAGCAATATTTGTTCTCATCATCGAGGATAGTAGGGGGTGAGCAGTCCCAGAAGTTGGCACCATCCCTCCCAAACCCCAGAGGGGGACTTCCATATCCTTAACTGGTGTGAAGCAGATTCCTTACAGATTTATCTGACATTGATGGCCATGCTCAGATTTCATCCTGAGGCTTTCAATCTTTTATGCCATTGTGGTAGGCAGAGTTCTAAAATGGCTCTTAGGATTCCCTGTTCCATGGTGTGTATACACACCTTCATCCATTTATTAATTTAATGCTGTTCTAGTGGTGACAGGATTTTGCAGATCTAATTAAGGCCTCAAATCAGTTGATTTTAAGACAGGGAGATTATCCCAGGTGAGCCTGACCTAAGCAGGTGAGTCCCTAAAGGGGACAGGGTGTTTCCTGAAAAAAGAGATTCTAAGTGTCAGAGGGATTCATGCAAGGGAGACTCTTTTTTAGCTGGCTTTGAAGATAGGGGGGGGCATGTGACAACAAATACTGGTAGCCTCTAAGAGCTGAGCTGATCCCTGGCTGACAGCTAGCAAGCAACAGGGACCTCAGTCCTACAACTACAAGGAACTAAATTCTGTTGCAATCACATAAGCCTGGAAGACTGGAAGTGCCTGGGAATTACTTTAGCCTTGTGACACTCTGAGCAAAGAACACAGTCACACTATGCTCAGACTTCGATGTACAGAAACAATGAATGATAAATGGGTGTAAATTTGTGGTGATTTGTCATGCAGCATTAGAAAGCTAATACAGTGGTTGCAATGTAGCATGGAATGTAGTCATAAAGTCACCTTCCAGTACAGTCTGGGAAGCGTGCAAGGTTTTTGTTCTGGAAGCTCCCTGCCTCTCCTCCTGAAATAACGCCACTAGGTAAGGACCTAGTCTACATCTGATAACAGATAAGGGAAAGTTATCTTTATCTTCTTTCATTCTTTCTGGCCTTATACCGTCACATACAAATGAGTAGAAAAGCACACTGTGAACTCTAATGTTCTTTAAAATGTGCGTGGCTTTTATTTATTTATTTATTTATTTTTATTTTTGGTATTTCAGGGAACTTTCTGTATCTTTGTGTGTTTAAGTTCTTATGGCCACAATCCTAAGCTCCCCCTGCGGTCCTAGTTCAGGATGTCCCTGAATGAGAATGCTGTCTAGGAAAGAGAGAGGTTGTTCCTTGCTTGTGATTCCCTGGTTTTATGGGGCAGCAGCCTATTTTCATTTTTTGACAACTTCCCAGATACTTTTCCTACATTCACATGTTTAAATCTTCCCTTCTCTGTAAATAATCCTTGTCAATAGAGTGTATTTTTATAGGTAACTGAATCACTACTGCCAAACTGCTGGTATCAATGAAGAAGTCAGAGCCGTCCCTGTAGGGCTGTAAGGAAGAGCTTAGAGTGTCTGGAGAGAGGCTGGCCACTTTGCTGAAGAAATCATTGAACACAGTTTATTGGATCGAGGCCCATTATCCAGGTGGAGTCCTGACACTTGTCAGGCTCCCTTCTTTACTCTGGGTGAACTACAGGGCAGTCATGAGGCTGAATTTTGAAAGCGGCTGCTAGAAATCAGGTTCACTACCATTGAGTTATACTCATACTACTTGAAGATTGGTTAAGGGAAGGGCGGTGAGACATTCTCAGTATTACTGGACACATAGGTGGCTTACATAGTTAATTTACTTTGTACTGAGGTCCTACACGTTAAGAATGACTCGAATCTTTTGCACGATGTTAGGCTACTTTGCTGTGTTCCGCTGCTTGAATGACTGTTTATTACACGTGAGCACTGATCATTCCAAACCTTTCCCTCTGGCCCTGTATGAACAGGCTCCTTATATCTAAGTGACCACAAGAAATGCTTCATTTTGAGGTGCATCGTTTTAAGAAAAGAGAGTCTTGTGCATTTATCTAAGATTACACAAACGCCAGAGAGCCCAAGCAAGGCCCCTCCTCCAGCTGCTAAGCCAAATAAGCACCCGGGCCAAGCAATTAGTGCAACACAAAGACGACCATTAACAGTATCAGAGGCAACCTCCATTGTCTCACTGCACCCTGCAGGCTCGACAAGTTTTCTCATGGGCTGCAGCAACTGTGATTTGGAAAGTAAACCATTTACACGTCACATGACTGGATTGGTCCTGTAGGCATCCCCAGGCCTTGGACCCCAACACTAGCCACGGGGCTGGTGAAAACCCCTGGGACCGATTCACGATTCACGTATTGGGAACTGAAATGAGAGAGAATGGGAATATGTAGCTTGGTGTTTGTTTTTGTTTTTCTGTTTTAATCAAAGTGCTCTGTTATCAAAGAGCTGTGGCCCGGAAGAAGGACGTGGGTGGGAAAGAAAGTGATGGAGGTTGTTGGAGGCCAAAGTGGGAGGGAAGTTTCTAGCAACAGGCTTTGGATTTGAATGAATCCAGGAGAGGTTTTTTTTTGGGGGGGGGGAGGTCTCTCAGTTTGAGGGACCAAGCTGAGATTACCAGGAGACTGAGACTGCTTCCCTGTGTTCTGGGGTCTCTGTCTCGAGGAGAAGATAGCATTGTGAAATTCTCCAATGAGAGAAGTCCCCAAAAAGCCAGCCCATAGCAATCCTGATGCCTTGAAAGTGGGTCACAGTCATTTCCCTGTGACTAGAGGCACTTCTTCCTTGGGCTACACACCTGGGGCCCAGACATTTTTATCTTTCCTCACATATCATGTACATCATTATATATAGCAACAGAAACTTTTAGAATAAAACAATGTTGGGAAGTCAAGTTTATCTTCTTACTATTAACAGGAATCCCTTCAAGTGAGTGAACACCACAGGCAGAGGGACACAGTCAAATAATCAAAATAAAATTCTGACTTTCCCTGTAGGATACTCCCCGCTTGACTGAAAATTTCCCATAATTATTTAAGTCGGAACAAATTTGTCCACTTAAGCTTCTTATGTTTCTAGATATCCAGTTTTATGTTTGGCTAATAACAATTTGAAGCAAAAAAAGCTCTCAGGACATGCTTTCTGGGGAAATCGTTTTTCCTGTGGAATGATGAGCTCAGAAATGTAAGAGAGCTAGAGAGCTGTTTGATTGATGGCATGAGATTCGTCCATAATGACCTGTTGGACAGTTATTCCCTAGATCGGTGTTAGTCATTGAATAAGGTGCTGGGCAGTATTTTAGGCCGCTGCACCTTTCAAGAGGATGTGGGACTATTGATAATTTCACATACATTGGGCCAAACAAAAAAGTAGGAGGCTTCCAGTGTTAAGTTGTGTTGTTTGGGTTAGGCTGTCCCTGGTGGGGATGTGTTGTATTGTGGCAAAGCTATAGATTTCATTTGACACCATATTCTAAACAGCAATCGTAATAATTTAGAAACTGATTGCATTTTAAATTACTTCCTACAATAGCCATGTATTAACTAATATTCATATTCAATTTTTCAGCAGCTCTACGTTTCATATTTCTTAATCTTCTTTCCATTCCCCAATAAACTTACAGCAAAAACCTACAATTTATTTAAAAGAAAAGGTGCCTCCAAACTGCTTTATCCTTAGTAATTAAATTCAGAATATACACTAACTTGTTTCATCCAGTGGGATTTGTTCTGGTTATTTCCTTATAGGAGACAACTTGGCTTACAAGGCTCTGGCTAATGCCTTATTTGTACTGTACCTTAGCCGAGTCCGTTATAAGGAGCTGGCCCAGACTATAGAGCAGAATAAGTAATTCCACATATTTTGGAGTTAGAAAGATCTCTGTCAAATGCGGATTCCATTGTTCACTGGCTTGGTGAATTCTGTGGTCTTCTCTGAGCCTCTATTTCCTCATCTGTAAAATGGGGTTTTATTTCTCAGGGTCATTTTCTTTTTTTAAAATTTTATTTATTATTTGACAGAGATCACAAGTGGGCAGAGGAGTAGGCAGAGAGAAAGAGAGGGGGAAGCAGGCTCCCTACTGAGCAGAGAGCCCGATGCGGGGCTCAATCCCAGGACCCTGGGACCATGACCTGAGCCGAAGGCAGAGGCTTTAACCCACTGAGCCACCCAGGTGCCCCTCTCAGGGTCATTTTCACGAGGATTAAGTGAGATCATGCATGTGAAGTCCTTGGCCTCATTGTAAGTCCTCACAAAAGGCCACTGTTAGTAACGGTCATGGTCGCATCATCCTTATCTAGCTTCTGCTTGAGGAACACAGTCATTTCCTGGAAGGCTACAGGTGGAACCACCTTGCGCCCCATGCCCTACATCTGTCCCTGCTGGAGTCTGCATGGTGTGATACCTGTGCTATGATTTGTCCGCTTCAACAGTAGCCCTTAAAGATTCTTCCAACTCTCTTTGCTGGGGAGATGGCGAAACTGGTATGCTGCGTTGAGTTCCTTCCCGGCCATTTGGGTGCTCTCAAGCAATGATGTAGGTAAAACAAAGAGGGTTGGATGGGGGAGACAATCCCAAGACCCACTTTCTAGCACCTTATTTATTTTTTTTTCTGGACACAGCACCGTTCTTTTTAAATCCTGGTTTCAGGAGGTCCTTGGCATAGCCCTACAGCAGACAGTGAATAACACTTCCTGGGTCACAGTGTGACCAGGCTGTACTGCAGCCACAGCCACCAGCCTCCCATTGGGGTGCTCTGACCAGCTCACGACCACCCTGGGACTGGAAACAAAGCAGTCATTGTCACACAGCATTCTGTGGAAAAGGCACTCTGCGGCCAAATAGGTGTGAGAAATGCTGTGTATGCCATCACTCTCTGGAAAACTCAAGTGTGCCTTAGCATTTTAAAGTCTCTAGACCTGTACTAAAGAAAGGTGATTAATTTTTTAGCTCAGCACTTCATGACCGAGGAACAACCAACTCTTCCCAAAACACCTGAAGAGAACATCTCACTCTTTGGGAGACTCTGGAATAGTGGTTTGGTCTGCCATTCTGAGAGGTGTTGGCGACTATTTGCCTTTCTTGCCTGGAAGAGATGCTCTGGTAAGCCAAAGAAAGGGCATTTTAAATGAAATAATATCTTAGCCAGAGTTCGTCTTCTAAATTATAGAGACTCTGTGAGAAAAATGTATACATATATTGCAATTGTAACACCACTTTTGAAATGGACTCATTTCGGAGCTCTGTCCTTTATTTCTGCCAAAATTCACCCACTAGCCAATACCACTGGCACAAGATTCAGGAAAAGAACAGGCAGAGCCAACACTATAACCACAGCAGCTTCCATACATGTTGATGAATATGTACATTTGTTACATGCAGTCGTGAACACTAGGATAAAATATAAACAATTAATCCTGATCATAGTTTGAAATATAGTTTACACTTATAAATTAGAAAGTAAAGGATAATGATGTAGCTTTACCCAAACCAGAAACAGCCCTTTCTCCCCAGATAGATATTCGGAAAACAATATAATTTCCTCTTTAAAAAAAATCTGACCAAATGAAAATTGCCATCTCTCCTCCATGGCTGTGTAGGCATGTAGGGCTCAGCGAACTGTCCATCATGAAAGGATATTTTTGAAGAAATAGAAAATTAAGTTGCTTCATGGATATTTAGTTTCGCTCTTCTGAGGCTTTACAAATAAGATGACTATCCATAATGTGGCAATTTCAGCTTCATAAATGTTATAATTGAACAACCAGAGTGTTTTTTTCTTTCTTTCTCTTTCTCTTTGTACACATATATGCCATGTATCATCTTTGCATCAGATCTGTCTTCTAAATTAAGAAAGCTTTTGAAAAAATATCAAGGGTTTCTTTTAGTTCTAATTCATATTTCTGAAAATCAGGATCATACACTTGAGGAAAATGAAATTTTTGTCTTTGCATGTAAAAACATTGGTGTTTTTATAGCAATGTTAGTTTACGGAGTTTAGGATACCTTTTGCCAGGTTATTTTTTTAAAGCTGCTCCAAGTGTTAAAGAAATAATTGACGAGGATATTACCACCCGAAGGATAGGATCATAGCTTCGTAACTCATTTCCAGGGCATTGCAAAGTTAAAAGTTTGAAACAGGGGTGCCTGGGTGGCTCAGTGGGTTGGGCCTCTGCCTTCGGCTAGGGTCGTGGTCCCAGGGTCCTGGGATCGAGCCCAGCGTCGGGCTCTCTGCTCAGCGGGGAGCCTGCTTCCTCCTCTCTCTCTGCCTCCCTCTCTGCCTCCTTGTGATCTGTCAAATAAATAAGTAAATAAATAAATCTTTAAAAAAAAAAGTTTGAAACAGTTCTGAGCTGAACTCAGGTAGAATTCTTAAATAGAAGGCTATTTTACCTGCCCTTGCTAATCCACTTTAGACCTTACCATTAGTTTCTTGGTCTGCAAGATAGAAGACCATGACTCTTCGAACACACTTGCTTTATGGGAACATGTAAGCGATGAGTCAAGTAATGTTTCAATACAGTTTGGACTGAAAGAAGAAAATACCAGGTCATTGGATTAAGTAATAGATTTTTCTTCTCTCATGGAATATGAATAATGAAGATTATTGTTAGATTTTGGTTTTAAATAGTAAAACTCAGTGACCATGATAACTGGATCTAGGTTTGGCAACTGATTTGGAGAGCATTAGGAAGGGAGTATTTTTTAAAGCTCCAAGGGGGTGCCTGGGGGGCCCCTGGGTGGCTCAGTGGGCTAAGGCCTCTGCCTTCGGCTCCGGTCATGATCCCAGGGTCCTTCCATCGAGCCCTGCATCGGGCTCTCTGCTCAGTGGGGAGCCTGCTTCCTCCTCTCTCTCTCTCTGCCTGCCTCTCTGCCTATTTGTGATCTCTGTCTGTCAAATAAATAAAATAAAAAATCTTTAAAGCTCCAAGGGATGTGTACCCGGTACACTTATAGTGGTTGTCAGCTCTCCCGTGGATTTGTCCAAAGGAGGTGTTGGGATCAACTCAGCTCTGACCAGTGGTCAAAGTGTTGTGTCCAAGAGACTCTTGTGTATAGACACTCACGTGGGTCTTATAATGTTCCTGCTGTACGGACCCTAAAACCACCACTCTAAATTGCTTCATTCATGAAAGGGAGACTTGGATAACTTACCACCCTCCATATAATGAGAAAATAGCCACCACTATAGTAAATGTCTTATTTTATAGTGTTTACAGATGTGGATATTATAGGGAGGATGTATTATGTACTTAGAAAGGAATGATAATAATAATAACTACTACTAATAATAATCCCTCAGATCTTTGAGCTGAAGGATTGTTGTTACAACAACTCTACAAAATAATGGATTTTGAAAAATAGTTTTTGGAAATAAAAATATACAAAGAGTAAAATGATTCTGTGAAAGAACACTGTTCGAAATAATATGTTCATTTCATCTCTATAGTTCTGTTTGAAAAATGTGAGACTTTCTGAAGCAGAATGACAGCAAATAATACAGTACAATGATTTGGCTGAGCTACATATTTGGGTGTGAAAGTGAATTTCTTTGAAGTCATAAATACGCTCTGGATTTTTAGTTAAAGTTTAGATTTCCTAAAAGTTCTGCTACAACCTGACTTGTAAAGCCATCCAAAACAAAATCTGTAATTTATTTTCCTATTACCTTTTTATGAGGTCTTATAGCCACCGTAACTTCTTTTGTGCTTCAAGATTTACAGGTTAGGTCCCGTTGAAGGGCACTTGTGTGACCCTCTGGGCCAGGGGCTGTATATCTTGCCTTTCCATTTCTGGTCCACCAAAATTAATGAGGGCATCTTCAAGTGACAGTCTCCTTATAATGTTCAAATGACCAGAGTCCAAGAGGTTAAATAATTTTACCACCACTGTTCCTGGATTTAGACACTATAATCAAGTGAACTGACATAGAAGATGGTGTTGACAAAGCTCACTGTCCCTGGTGCCTGATTTCAAATGGGAACTGAAATATTGATAGAATTCCATTTGGGATATTACCGAGAGTCTGGTATCTTTACTTTGAATTTTATTCGTGTTTGCAGTATTATTCAAAAATCGAATGCACCACAGTACCGCTGTCACTCAGAGCGCCCTTGTTGTTTGACTAAGAGAGATTTCAGCTTCAGGGCGCTGTGCTTTGCAGCAGAACGTGGTGCCAGGAAGGGCAGCGCTGTGCCTGCCTGGGAGAAGTATCCCCTTTTATAAATAGCCCTACGTTGCCAGTGCCTTTTAGACTCCTTAAAGCATTTTTAGCTAAAAATATACGGCCATTCACAACAGAAATTTTATTCTCTCCCCATCTTTTATTTTTTGCCTTCTAATTCACTATATAATAGAAACAGCAATTCATACCCCGGCAATCTTTTCTTTTAATATTCTATATTGTACAGCTCCCCCCGCCTCCCAACCCAAGGATTCCTATAAACTACAGTAACAATATTTGGACCTCCACATAAAATATTATCCTTTATTCCAAGATAATAACGACCGTACAATAAAAAATAAATAAATGAAAAAAGAGAAAAGAAAGAAACCCCAAACAAGCCACACCATCCAGTTTCCGCCAGGCTGCCAAATCCTATTACAGATTCAATCCTATTAAAACGTTCCCAGGTTTAAGCCTGCTTTGGAGTTTTTCATAGGAGTGCGTGACCCCTACCCAAACCCCTACATGTGTGGTCAGGGACCTCAGGATAATCGTAAACTGCCTGGACTCCCATTAATCTTGCACAGTCAGATATTAGTGCTTGTAAATCAGCACCTAAACAAGGACAATAGTTAAAGCCATCAATAGTCTTTTAATGAGGCAGATCAAAAACAAATGAAAGCAGCAGGACACTCAGATTTGCCAAAGAGGGGAACGAGAAGGCCATAAGCTTTGTCTGATTTCTTATAGAAAAAAGTGGATAGATTTAGACCAGGTCTTGTCTTCTAACTATTGCATCCACTGCTTAAAAAAGAAAATATATAAAACAAGATTATTTCCAGGAATTTCCTTCATTTTCTTTGTTTGGGACATAGCAGCTGTCACTTTCTTCCCTTTCTGTCCCTTTCTCTTGATAGCTCCACATGAACATATATGGACATATGTGCATTAATGTACACATATTTAAAAGAGGAGGCCATCGCAAATAATAACTGCACGTAGACACATTAGGCAATGATCAGTTACACTTTGTCAAGAATTGTAATTACTTATCTGCATCCTTGCAGGCATTTTATGGGCTTTTGAAATTTTCACAGATGTTTTTTGTTCATTAGAAAAGAGGGAAATATCATGTTTTGTAATTCCTTGTTTTAAAGAAGGAGAAAAAATAAAGCAAGATAGGATTTATTATCTAGCACGCATGTGCAGCAGCATTATAATGGTTGCCAAGCAACCTAAAGGAACCATATCATAGTAAAGAGGGGGGCAAATGAATGAACAGATGCATGGGATTAGATATAGGAAGGGGAGAGAAAAAGCTGCCCTGAAATGAGCTCACCTTGGCACATGACTTTTTGATTGGGATTTGCTCTTATTCAGGTATATTTATCTTGAATATCTCCTTTTTGATTTTGTGAGGGATTTTTATTTTTGCTACGTGTTTAGTTTACCATTCGACTGAAAGGCTCAAAAAAAAGAAGTGTGAAATGCTTACAAAATTCTTGTTCTTTCATTGTCACCAATCACACTCTTTCAAGACAATATTTGAAGAAGCAGAAAGGTACAGAAACAAGCATTCTCATACATTTGCTCTGACATCATCCAAGGCAAACACATACATTCAAAGAAGGAATACTTTGGTGGTGTTATCAAAACACAAATTCACTTCAAATTGGCAGCTTACTGACTAAGCCACTTTCAATAGCATCATTTAAAAACCTCACTTGTATGTAATTTTATGTATGTCTCTATAATATAGGCACACAGACATATATATGTACATATGTATTACAGGTAGCCTGTAGGTCAAAAAAAAAAAAACCAAACAACCCACCTCCTCTTGCTGTAAGATTATGAATGTTTAGGATGAGCATTACTCTGATCCTTTTGGAGGAGTGAAACAGATGCATACGGTATCGCCAAAATGGCTTAAACGGTTGTCTTGAAGACACCTCCTCTCACAGAGCAATATACAACCCAGTTTGTACAGTCGAGATATGAAAACTTAGGATTCCATGTATTTAGTAGCAAATTTCGCTATCAAATCAAATCATACAGTAGAGGAAGACCTCAGTGTTAGATTTTGGAAGGCACGAATTCTGGCAGCCCAGCCCAGTTTCTTCTAAAAAATGGGAAGAGGTATAGAGTATTTTAAGCTCCTTTAAATTCTTCAAGAGATGAGACAGACCACGAATTAATAAACGTTTCAAGAATGACTACGAGTAGAAAACACCCAATTGGGAAATGTCTGCCATAACAGTTTCCGAAAATGCAAGAGATGAACTGTTGATTCCTCAGAACTAGCCACTGAAGGAGGATAAAAGGTCCAGTTGACTGGGCAGTCGTGTGGTGGCAGAGTTCCCGACACCTGAAAGGACGTCGGTCACTTCCTACCTGGCGGCAGCTACATTTGTAAGGAGTGCTGGCCTTGTGGCAAGATGTTGACTGGGCCAGATCAGCTCTTGGGGATCATTTTTTCCTTTGGACAGTGTGATGAAATTGTAGTTCTGTATTTTTCCCAAGAAATGGCAGGTGTAGTTGCATTTTAATCATAGATTGACATTAAGCTATTGGGGAATTATACTGTGTCTACTAATATATATTCCACCTCTCTTGCCCTAATGAGATCACCTTACACTCGCTGGCACTGATGCAAACATTTAGAGCTGAGTGCTCAAAAGAGGCTGGAGTACAAATGGTACATAATTCATTACCCTGGGAAACGCGATTTTAATGCAACATAATGCAAGGTGCTCTCAAGTATTTCTGAGACAGGAAGAGTGAACCACAGTCATGGTGAAGTGACTGTTTACATCAGCCGGATTCCACTTGTTCTTCACTAGAGCTAACAAGCCCTGTGCTGTATTGTTGCATCCACTTCTACTTACTGGACTCCACAGAGAAATCCTTGCAGCCAGAGGAGCAAACCCTTTGTTGCATAATCTACGAAGCAATGGAAACTGGTATAAGGAAAAAAGGAAGATCCTGGAAATTCTAAAGAACATTCCTCTGAGCGATTTTATGAGGTCTCAGCAACCAGGAGAATTTGCATTTAAAATAGCAAACTCTATTCTCCACTCCCACTTCTCCACCCCCATTCACTCTTGTCAATAACCAAAAGATGGCAGCATTTTGCCCATCATTCATTAGTGACACCTTCAGTGGAACTAGGTCTGCATTTCCACTTTCATGTGCATTGTGATTTCCTCTTGGTACTAAATGTGGATTGATAGTGCTGTGGCATTTATTAACAACAGTAGCAACAGCAAAGATGCAGTTTCAAAAAAGCTCAGAAGATTAATTATACAAATTATGGTGTAAAGCATCAGAATTCCTCTTTGATGAGGAAATGAATACCAGTCTAACCGCAGTGACGCTGCAGAGCAATCAAGCTTGGCAAGTGGTATCAGAACCTAACACCTTGTCCCTCCAGCCGGTAGGCTTCCTGGCAATGGGCCAGGGAAAGGAGTGGGGTATCAGGGGGGACCTAATGTGGGGGAGATGGAAAAGGGCCCTCATAAACATATCTGATGAGGTTTGCACCAGCACAGGGATGCTCCTGATCTCTTCTTCCTCAAAGCTCGCCCTAATAAAGAGGGCAAAGGTTGTCAATCGCTCTTATTCCTGGTATTTGAAATGGAGTAGATTCTTGTCCATGTGGGCATAAGGACATTCCTTCCCAAGATGCTTTTCGGAACCCACTCCAGACATTTCTCTCAATCATTTGATTCCCCGTAAGACTGAATGCCTCGTTTAAAAATCTCCATATCTCGAATAACAAGAGGGCACTGCTCTGTCACAGTTGTTTGCAAGGGGAATTGGCCCTCTCCCCCCACCCCCCGAATGTTCATTATAAATGGGGTCGGCATTTAAAAGCAATAAGCCTCATCAGCTTCCAGCTTACTCTATGTAGCCTGCTCAACTAGGCTATTATTCCCCTCTCCTACATTGTTGATTAGAATTATTGAGATATAGTAATATAAATATAATATAATATAGCAATTCCCTCCTAAGTACCAAGATTCCCAATTTTCTTGAAACAAGGACAAAAATTCCTTTATTAGAAGATAGAGGTCCATTTTCAAATTTGATTAAAATGACCCAGGGAAATTCAGGCAAAAATAACATTTAAAAATCTCCAGTGTTTGCTTACCAGAAATCACTTATTCTGGGGTCCTTTTGCTTTTGGACACAGTATCTGTACATCTGAGAGAAGGGTGCTCATTGTTTTGGTGTCACTCAGAGGTGTCCATGTACTGATGGGTGATGGGAGAAATGCCTACCTATTATAATATACTGGGTACTACGAACCAGCATGGCAAATGCTAATCTTTCACAGAAGTGAAACTGTAGAGTGAGTTTATAGCTTATGTAGTTTAAATATGTACAAATGAAAATGGGATTGAGGTGAACTTAAATTTAAGGAACACCATGAAGGGATTGCATAAGGAATTATAATTTGGTTTCACAAGTGTCTATCTTAAAAAACAGTGAATTTACTTATAAATAACCTGTATCAGAAATACATAGAATAACAAGGAAAGCGGAGTGTACTGTGAAAAATCCACAAAGTCAGCAACTGTTTAAAGATGAGCCTGGATCCTATTTCTTCGACTTTAAGCTGCGTGGCCTTGGGAAAAGTACTTAACCTTTCTGTGGCTCAAGTTCCTCATTTGTAAAAAGGTGATACAAATAGCCATCTCACAGAACTGTGTTAGGATTCAGTGGGATGCCCAAAAGGGGCCCATTCACCATGGCTAGCGTAGAGGCAATGTTCTTATTATCGTTGCTAAGACCTAGATTAATATTCATAATACATAACTGATGGTTCTAATCAGACATAACTACCAAAAATCACCAAGTTGTAAGCCTGAAAAAGATGGCAGTAAATTTCTATACTTCCCTATTATCCTGCGATGAGATTTAATAGAACTATTGATCATTGCCTCTTAAACATCGCACCGTTACTTCTAAACTGACAACTTTCCGTAGCTTTCTTTTCCCAGAACAGGATCATGTTTTCATTCTTTTCTTTCTTTTGGTGATACCACCATCACACATCTTTATTTGTTTGTTTACTGGAATATAGCATACAGTGTTATGTTTCCTACATACAATATAGTGTTTCAACAATTCTGTACCTTACTCAGTGCTCATCATGGTAACAGTACTCTTGATCCCTTTTATCTATGTCACCATCATTCTTTTTATATTTAAGCTTATATTGGTTTATTTATGTATTCATCCAAAAGTTCAGTGGCTTGCCATTATGCATAAAGTGGTATTCTGGGTGTTGTATGTTGAGGGAATAGAAAAATATTGATTAGATTTTCTGCCTTTGTTTTATTAGGAGAGACGATGCAAACTTAGATTCTTCAGTGCACTTTGAAGTAGGTAATATTGGCAGGTGAGCTCTTCTACAATACTCTCTTCCCTTAAAACACACACGTATGTGCACGTGTGCACACACACAGGGATTTATCCCTCTTTGCTAAACATTTGAGTCTAACCTCAGGTTTGTTCTAGTTCCATTGCATTATCAAAGTTCAATATATATATATTTGTTATTCTACAAATCTAATTCATCAGGAAGTCTCTTAGACTACCTTCACACTCATCTTGAATTTGTCCATGCCTCACCATGTCCGTGTCTGTCTTTTCTAAGCTCTCATCAGCTATTTGCCAGGATTACCATAAGAACCTCATATCTATGAGTCCATTCTTGTAGACCACAATCCACGTTTCCTACAGCAGTCCTCTACCTGATAGACTGCAATCTTTTCAGTTCTTCAAATGTGCCAAGCAAGTTCAGGCTTTATGGTCTTTACAGTTACTGTTCCCTAGAATGCCGTTGCCCCAAATTTCACGGGGCTGCCTCTTTGTTGTTCATGTTTCAGGTCCTTCCTTCCTATCTAGTCAGTTGTGCACTCACTCTCTGGCATATTGCCCTAGTATAATTATTATTGGCATAAAACTAATCACTCTCAGTTATGTTCTTATTGATACATTTTTTTAATGTTGTCCTTCCAACTGGAGTGTAAGCTCTTTGAGAGTAAGCATCTTGCCTATCTTGTTTATTGCTATATCCTCAGAGCCTAGAATAGTGTCCTTGAGATGACTGATACTTAATTAATATTTGTTGAAATAACAAGTAATTGGTGATGATTATGCTTTTGTTCCCACACATAAATTTTGAGGTTTTTGACACACAGGGTCTGTGGTTCATTCACCTTTGATTCACTGATTTCTAGCTTATAACAGAAGTTCAAAGAAGAAAAAAAAAGCTAGGTGTTTTGGGTTGAATAAATCAAGAAATGATTTTTTGCTGATTGACTCATGGAGAAGGCATTTAAGCTGAAACTTGAGTCGATGACAAAAGATGATGTAGTTCCTTTCAGGCAGTGGGTACTATGTGAGAAAAAGGATGAGACTGGGAAAATTTAGTGAATTTTTAAAGATAATAGTGAGATATGAGTACTAATTCAGAAAAGCTGTAGTTTGTGTAAGAGGATGATATAGGGTAAGGATGGCAGGGTGGTTGGGGGGACAGGTTAGTCCTGAACTCAAAAGCCAAATAGGGAATATAAAGTATATATATTAAGTAGGCAGAGGGCAGCCATGAAAAGCTATTGAGAAGCGAGTCAGTGATTCATAGCTCTGACTTAAGAAAGGTTAAATGGCAGTTTTATGTGGCATAATTGGGGAGGGGATGAACAACAGGACCAGCTGTAGGTTAGTAGACTAGCCTGTAACAAAGTAATGAAGAAAAAAAATTAGGTTGGTGACAGTGAGAATGTAACAAGAAATAGAAAGTCAAGAAAAATTAGTGGCGGGGAAGACTGGTTAGAATTTGGTATGGAATATTCAGAGTGAAACTCACTTTGAGGTCCCAAGAATAAGTCATGGGGACAACGGAAAATAGATTAAGAAAATTGGAGAAGCCAGGAGGAAACTCAGGTTTGTTATCAGAAGGAGGGGACCCATTCTAATTTTTACAAGTAAATTTTAAAATTATGACAAAAATTCCTAGAAGCATTCTCTAGCAGGCAGCTAGAAATACGTCAGAGGAGCTCAGAAGGTTTGGGTAGGAAATACAGCTTTGGGAATTGTCTGGGTAGAGGTGACATTTGAAGGAGACAGAATGCTTAGGGAATCTTGATGCAAAGACAGAAAAGACCTTGTGAACTGCCCACAGTCATTTTCTTTTAAAATCATGAAATCATCTTGACTTTTCTCTTAGCTTTATCCCCCAGATCTGATCAGTCACTAAATCATAGTCTTTTTGGTTGTGGTTGACGTCTTCATTCTTTTTGCCCAGAACCCTGAAAAAGTCTCTTAAGTGGGTCTTACTTCCTACCTTTCCTGATCTGATTCCTGCTGCACAAAGTTATCAGATTTCAGCCCTCGACTCCTCTCCATAAAATCTTCTAGATGCATGCCACAAAAAAAGAGTCCAACCCTTTAAATATTCCATAACAGATATTACATGTGAAATAATAAATATTACATAGGTGCAGACCAGCAAATTGGTAGTGCAGCTTTGGCACATCCGTCATAAATAGGACCTTGTAGTAGGTCCTAAACTGCCTCGGAAGACCAGCTCACCAGGATGACAATCATGAACATGCTTTTGTAGAGAATTCTGTTTCATCACTTTGCTCAAAGCTCTGTGATCGCCTTAAGGGTCACTGTTCAATGTACAATTCTGAAGGTGCCTCTATTCAGATAAAAAGCGTTGGGTCACCTTGTAGCAAAGAGGAATAGTTTGGTCAAGAGAAACAGGAGATACTGAAGGCTGGTGTTAGGATGAACATGAAGATTTGATAGGTGCACTGAGAAAATTTACTCTTCCTTTTGACAGTGTATTGTACCAAGGTCATTTTTTCTGGGTGAGAAGGTATGAAGCCTGATTAGATAGAGATAAGCTTCGGATTGCAGTTTAAAGAGGGGTCATCTGGAATATTTGGGTCCTGCTACACCTATGCTGTCTCCTCTGGTACCCACAGCTGCATGTGGCTGCAGAATACTTGGGAAGTGGCTACTTTGAATTAAAATGTAGGATTTGGAGATTTAGTATGAAAAAAAAAAATGTGTACAGAGAAAAGGCCACAGTGAGAAAGCAGCTGTCTATAAGTTAAGGAGTAACACCTCAGGGGGAACCAACCCTGCTAGCACTTGGGTTTTTTACATCCAGCCTCTGGACTATGAGAAAATAAATTTCTGTTGTTTAAGCCACCTAGTCTATAGTATTTTGTTATGGCAGCCCTAGAAAATGAATGCACCTGTGTTCCTACTTTTTAAATGTGACTACTAGAAACTTTAAAATGTCCTATGGTATTTGCATTTGTGACTTGCATAATACTTCTGTTGGACAAGATCCTTCCAAACTCACACAGGGCAGGTTCAGGGATGGCTTTGTAGGGACCAAGATGGCTTCGTGGCTCACAGCCCAATACTCATTGAAACGATAGTGCTGGGCTTTGTTCCAGGAGAGACTGGAGTGGCAGTAGGAGCTGATGGTTTGGGACTGGTTCTCTATAATCCGGGGACCCGCATTAGCTTGCTTCATGACTTTTCTAGCAGGTCATGTCCAAAAGCATTGATAATGCTTTTTCAAGACAGTCTAAAAGTTGATCATTGAGGAATTTAGTGGATCAAACATTATTTATCTTGGGTAGTATTTAGTGAGAGTTTTGAAAAGGGATGGAAACATAGAGAAAAAGAGGTGATTTGGGAACATGATCCATTCTGTAACGGGTAAAGTGACAGTGAGATGATTCCTGGGCACACCAGGCAAGGAGCTTCTGGGCATCTGGAAACAGTTTGATAACTTGAGGCAAAAGAGATAAAGGGAGAAAGTTCAGAAAGTTCTATAGCAGAAGAATCAAAAGATACTTGGGCTTAGTTTATATCTCACAGGGTGTTAACAAGGATTAAATGGATTAGCATTAATTCAGGGCTCAAAACAGTGCCATGGTCTTGTCTTGTCTGACTCCCATTCACTTCCCTAATCCTGGGGACCTGATAAAAACACTCCCCTCTCTTCAGTTGGGGACCAATGGGAAGAGAGGCTTCATGGTGTTCTCTACCTTGTGGTCTTTCCACAGAGGCTTTGGAGCCACAGAAGTGGGAAGCTAGGGCAGAACTCTTGATGGTCTCCCTGGAGCAAACATCCCCTAACTTATTTTAATTTTCCTTCAGTGCAGCTTCTAGAACCCCTATGATTAGGCTTTTTTCAGAAATACAATTTCTTTCTCCATGTCACATTCATGAATGCTGTATGCAAGGGCCTTCTTTAAGGATCATAAACAGATTCTGTTCTTTGCTTCCATATTCAGTTTTTCTCTTCTTCCCACTCTTTTTGGTGTGAGAAAAATTTGGCAGACTTTTAAGAAATGGTCTAAGAGTTAATGTGTATGATGGACAGTATGTGTAAGCAAAAGCAGATTTGGGATACCCTAACTAGGTTATAGGAGTTTGATTCTAGTTATGAAGTAATTATTGAGTAAAGTGAACAAGAGGGAAATAAAAGACTGTATTCACAATTTCCTCTAATTAAAAAAAGTGAAATTTACAAAAAAATGTACAATATAAGAGCACCTTAAAAATAAAAATAAGGGTTCAGGAATCATGTAAAAGTGAATATGCAAAGCAAAGTGCTATGCAGAGCCCAAAACTCTAGCGAAGGGGTTAGGCTATGATCTCCAAGTAGAAGTTTCCTGAAGGCTAAGGAATAAAGAAGACAAAGAATGGAATACAAAATATCTTTTTCTTAAAAATGATAAGGATGACTTTTTACTTAAAAAAGTGAATAACAACCCATGGGTGCCTGGGTGACTCAGTCAATTAAGCATCTACCTTTGGCTCAGGGTCCTAGGATTGAGCTCCTTGTTGGGCTCCCTGCTCAGTGGGGAAGACTGCTCCTCCCTGTTAATCTTTGTGATCTCTCTTTGCTATCTCTTTCTCTCTCAAGTAAATACATAAAATCTTAAAAAAAAAAAAAAGAAGAATTATAGCTCAGAGGTTGAATGGAACTGATTATAACTACCGACTGTTTATGATGTCTTCCACATACGGGTGCACGATACATTTTTGCTGAACTCAGGATGGAGTGACACTTGACTGTTAGGCCATTTGACCTTGCTACTTATATTTTTAGCTCTGTAGTAATTTTGTAAGTAATAATAGCTGCTTATACGTTGCTTTGAGTTCTCGTCCTCTGCCTCTTCCTCCTCCTCCTCCTCCTAAGAAATTATAGTTGACACAACTACTCACATAAATGAATATTTCCATCTTGGCTGATATATTTGGTCAGTTAAAAAACGGTGAAAGACAAGATATGGGTAGATTTACTTATGTGTTCCATCAGCTTTAACATTTGGCATTATGTACTTGCACTGACAACTATTGAAAAGCAGCAAATTTTTATTTGTTACTCTGCCAATCCTTATTGATTCACATGTGATATTCAATGTAACAATATTGTGCCAGGGAGAAAAATTCAATAAAGAAATGCTGTAGGGATGGGTGAGGCATTTCTATTTTATTAAGATATGAAAAGTAGCATCTCATTATTAAAAATAAAAATATAATGGACTGTTCCAGCTGTATATTTAAGACCAGCTAAGAGCTGTCAAAACCTATCTATATATACAGCAGTTGTATAAATCATATTCTGAAAAATAATAAAGTTTGCACATATGAAAGTTTATAAGCATGACTATTTTTATGTGTACATTTCTTCTTAATCCAGTTCATTTATTCTGCCTGTAAAATAATCTTTGACTATTTGTTTATTATCCTTTCATAATTTGACCAATCTCTTTTATCCAAGTAACTTCTGGGGGGGTTGTACAACATGGGCATTGTGAATTCTAAGTTATTTTTCTTCCACTTGCCTTTAAAATTAGATATAGCAGGTACAAAATGTCTCCTTTCATGTACTCCCAAAGTCATTTTCTTATACACACACAAATGTCTTCTAGGATCAATCACATTTGAGTTTCCAACATGCCAAGTCCAAAGGCACCAAGCTTGCTCACTAAGCGAAATGTAAATAAGAAGGAGTGAACTAGGAAATGAGTGGGCACGGGTTATGTATGTAGGCTTCTTTACACTGTGACAATTTCAGAAAATACGTGAGCATTTTAGATAACTGCATTTTTGATATGTGGTAGAGATATATGTGCCTCATTCTTACAGCATCAGAATTAATTAGAAACTTTTCAGAGTTTTGTCGGTAGGCTACAGATTTATTACTAAAACCCTGCACTGAGCCACACACCAATAGAATCTCTTGAAAACTGAAGTTAAATACGAGCCATGTGTCAACTGTATTTATAAACCAAGTTCTTTCACACTTCATCATCGAAGTGCTGTCCCATTCTCTACTTGTGGTAGGGTAAGGAAAAGCACAGATATCACGACTGCCAAAATATTTTTGTGCCATTTCAAATGTCCTGGATACCTTGCCTTTTCCAGCATGCCTTTTTTAATTCCTCTTCAACCCTGCAACTGCTTTTAAGCCGTTTGTTTTATTGCCTTCAAAATATGAAGTCTCGAAAAAAAAAAAAAAAAAGAACTAGAGCATAACCTCAGAATCCAAATCAAACTTTTCTTGGGGTTTCAGGAAAGTTGAGTCTGTATTATACTGAATTTCTTAAACAGTGTTTCACTCACATCACTTTCTCTCTTAAATGAAAACCTCAGAGTAGAAGTTCCTTTTATCTCATTCTTTTTACATCTGCCCTCAAAAAGCTTGTGGTAAAGTAAAGGGGCTACTGTAGGCATGATTTTCACCTGTTGACTTATAGACATCTTCCCTGAAACAGGCAGTCAGTCTAATAGTGGGAATTAAGTAGACTTATGGAGACCATAAGCATCATTACCTCGTGAGAAGAGACTTCCTGTCGAAGCTCTCAGAGACTCAAGGCTCATTTTCTTAAGCTGATAATAGGCATCCTACGTAGCTTCCCCAATTCATCTGACTGCCTTGGTTTGGTTTCTTACACTGGAGCAACAAATGGTGTTAAATTTCCTCCAGATTTAATAGAAAAGATGACTGAAAGTCATCCATTCCTGAGCTTCAGAGGTCTTGTTAACAAAAGCTCAACAGAATACCAAATAGTGTATTTATAGGAAGCCGAACCATATTTTTACCTGGAGGTAAAGGCTTTTATAATTTCAAAATCGCATTGAAATTGTTAATGCTGTAGGTTAGAGCTTTTTTACTCTGAGGGAATAGAGAATGTGGTTTTTATTCCCATTTTTATATTTTCGGAAAAAAAGGTCATATTGCCATCTTCTAGGGCAGTGTGAACCCCAGTGACCTGTCTCTTCTATTGTCTTGGTAGCTAGGGAAGATTATTTTAAAATGCATTTATTGTGTACTTTTAACCTAGTAGTTCTCTGGGTTTTGAATCTGTGTAAAGATTACGAGTAATGGACATATCTGTATCCTTGAAGGTAGTGGGGGAACAGTCTTACAGAACTGGTTTTTGAATCATTTCTAAGTAACCAAAGTACCAATAAAAATCTACTTATTTTGCACCCTTTCTGACAATCTACAGCAAAATTAAGGCAAATGTTATTTTGGGGAATCCACTTACTGGTCACACAACCAACATTTTAGTTAAATTTCTGTCAGCTGAACTGTAGAAAAATTAAAGATCCAAGATAAAATGTGCTCTCATGCTTCAAATCTGACCAATTCCATTACGTGCACTATTGAAGTATGAAACCTTTCTCCTTGATCAAAATGCTGGTGAGGATCTATACTTTTTTTTTCTTTTTTACACGAATACTCACGCTATGAAAAAAAAAAAAAAAGAGCTGGAAGGCCAAATGAAAGACTGAAACAAGCAGCCATAAAGTGACTTTTTACATTTTTTAAGTAGGTCACAGTAAGGTATATTATTCTTACTGCAAAAGTCAGGTTAAGCTTCTCAATTAAGAAAATATGCATTTATAGAGTTCTTCCATTTTTATTGATTTTTGATGTCATTTTAAAAATGATGAATAACCATATTGTAGGAAACTGGACCCAAGGAGCATTTCTTTCCTATCCTTAGTTACTGCCAAAGAGCATGGTTCTGGCTTTCATAGGTCTCAGGAATATTACCTTCTAGAGCAGCTGGAATGATAGGCTCATGAGAAGGGGTCATCGTCTTTGACATTTATGAATATATGAGTGTCCTTGTCCTGGGGCTCTGCTGTGCACCTGAACATAGCCCATGCTTCAGACAAAAGCAAGGTCTCTCATTTGGAACAAGGATAATCTACTTAAAAATCTAAATCTCTTACAAATGGCTGACGTGTGCAAGAATATCATAGTACATAGCTCTTTGTAAGGTAATTTTAAAAGAAAATGATACACATTTTGCTCAGCCAAGCAATCTGAAAGTTCAAAAGGTAAGAAGCACTTCTCAGCATGAAACTGTCAAACATATTTGAAAAGAAAGTTAATTACAATTGGCATTTCCAGGCCTTCTGCTGGTCATGGCTATCTTACTGAAAGGTGACATTAGTGACATCCACCGTAGAGGGGCTGAGAAATTAGGAGGATCAAAAAAGTGAAGCTCTGCATTTCTGTAACAGAGGGTGAACAACCCTAGGGCAGTTGTTATTTTTTTGTAGACACATTACAGCTCTGTGTAGGTAAAGACTAAGACAAGGCACAAACTAGAGGTACAGGGAATAATGGTGTTCTAGAGAGATTATCTCAATTCTTCCTTTGGAGCAGAAGACATGGGAGAGAACTGATGATCAAGCAGAAAACTTTTCCTGTTTGGTTCACCTCTGAGTTCTCCTGAGTGGGCTTACATTTTCCTCTAACTTTTTACCTACATTATTTCCAGGAAGAAAGGAAGAAAGAAAGAAAAGGAAAGGAAAGAAAAGAAAGAAAGGAAGATGGAAGGAAGGAAGGGGGGAGGGAGAGAGAGGGAAAGAGAGAGGAAGGAAAGGAGAAAGACAGAAAGAAAGGAAAAGGATATAGATCTAATCATTCAGATGAACGGGGGTTTGCCTAGGTCCCAAAGAACTCTGATGATAGAATATGGCTGATCTTCTACATGTTTCTGAGCTAACAGGAACATGAAATGCCAACTACGTTCTAAGAGATGGTACCTGAATTGAACTTCCAAGAGACCCTGAACAAAATCAATAAACCTTAGTTGTTTCTTAGCATTGTGTTGACCACTAATTATTAATCTCAAATTGTATTAAATCTATAGGAAAAGTTAATGGAAAAACATGGACCTTCTGGGGGCATCCATTTTATTTGAAGTCTTGAGAGAAAATGTTTAATATTAACATAAGCATACATGTTATAGATGTAAAATGCAAACGTTCACATCTACATTTCAGATAAAATGAAGTATTTCAAACTGCTCTGATTATACGCTGCTTTGACTAGTTCCCAGATCCCAGGGGCACACATTTACTTTCCTTGGCCACTAGGATAGTTTTGTGGAAACTTTTGAGAGTCACTGAAGCCTAAGACTGAAGTCTTTAATTAGAAGCTGTTGTTTAAAAATTGCTGCAATGTGAAATTTAGCTATTGGCCTGGATATTCCCTTAACAAAATCCACATTATAGTTTTTATGCACATCCTTAATCCTTGGGAAGT
The DNA here is from genome assembly GCA_003697995.1 of Taxidea taxus jeffersonii. Classification (NCBI taxonomy): domain Eukaryota; kingdom Metazoa; phylum Chordata; class Mammalia; order Carnivora; family Mustelidae; genus Taxidea; species Taxidea taxus. Next base: position 115,881 of record RCUC01163905.1, read on the forward strand.
ATAAGGAGCTGAGGGATACACATTGGGAAACTTCTATTGGGAAGTTCTAGGGTAATAAATCCTGAAGACAGAAGAGGTCATTCTGAGTATTTTAGTGATTAAGTTGTTCACCAACTGATATAAAACAGTATTTTTATGGAGCTTTTCACAGGCGTTTGATAGGACCTAAATTAATGTGATCATCTTCATTTGGGTAAGAGATTAATGATGTGGTGATATCACTGTCGACATATATGTAACACTTAACATATAGCATTATGTTGTTTTTTTTCTATTAGCCAACCCAAGAAAAATATAAATAAGATACTGAATTACCATGGGTTCTAACTATACGGGTGTCATAAACTACCAATACTTGTTGATGAAATGATGCGTGTGAGGAAAATGCTCAGAAGTGACAAATGAAATATTTCTTAATTTTCAATTGTAACCTGTAGTCTGCTTAACATTAATACTAGGCACTTGTATTTGAATTTCCATATGCAATTACAAAAAATGCTTGAGTGATAACTCTAAAAATGCCATGTTCCCATTTTCAAACAGCTTTTATTTGTTTTCCATGTATGAATACCTAATTTCAATGGACAATTTTAAGGTTTTTGCTGTGAATAATCACATAACTATGGGATCTTCTAATGGTATAGTGTTTTACTCAGCTGTAAATTGCCCAGAATAACAATGACAACAAAATCTGTGAGCCAAGTGATTTTTGAAATCTATTTTCAGGGTTTGTTTAAATAGTTATATAAATCAATTCTGGTAAATGACAAAAAATACACATCGGCAAAAATCATATGACAGAAATCACACACATTTTACAAATAACTGTATAAAAGCATTATTATAATATCACACCTCAAAGAGAGTATGTTTATTCAATTTAATGCAATATTCATTATACTGAATTCTGCACATCTTCCATGCCATAGGTTAAAAGCTAACCACTGGCCTGAGGAAAGTGTATTCATTGCACTAGGATTTGAAACTTAAAACTGAACTATATTTGTTGTCATGCCAAACCACGTACTAAAGAAATATTCCGAAACAGAATGTCAACAAAACTAATTTGGTTATCTCAAGTTAGTAGCAAGTGACACCTTGAGAAAGTTAGGATTAGAATCCATTGGATCTGGGGACTGATTTACAGAAGTTTCGTGTTTTTATTTACACTTGAGGAAATAATAAATATATTAATTCATTCAATAAATGTTTACTGAGCACCTACTCTGGGCCAGTCACTGTTGTAGGCCCTGGAGATATAGCACAGTGGGGGGGAAAAAGCAGACAGCATCTCTTGCTCTCATGAAGTGTATATTATCCTGAGGAGATAGTCAATAACAAAACAAATCATTCATTTACCAGATGGTGATATGTGTTTTCTCTCTCTTGATTCTACCACTCATTTGAAATTGCTAGGTTTGCCGGCATTTGAATCCAGCTATCTTGGTCTTTAAGAAAGTTGTAAACCAGAAAACTCCATCAACAGCTATCAGGAACTTCTCAAAATAAGAAAACGTGATCTCCCTGATATGAGGAAGTAGAGATGCAACGGGGGTGGGGGTTAAGGTGGTAGGAAAAGAAAAAATGAAACAAGATGGGATCGGGAGGGAGACAAACCAAAAGAGACTCTTAATGTCATAAAACAAACTGAGGGGGGTGGGGGGGGAGAGGGGTTGGGAGAGGGTGGTGGGGTTACATTATATGTTTAAATAAAAAAAAAAAGAAAACGAAGAAAAAGTTCAATTCCAACAACAATTAAAAAATTAATCTTATTTTAAATACTTCCTAAGCCATTTGTTCGAGACTGAGCTACCAAACAAAATAGACTCTCTAATTAATGTCTAATGCATTTGGGATGCTTACATACAAACTCCAGCTTCCATTGTTTGCATCAGGTACTAGGCAAAACTTCCATATATCTTTAATTCTTATATCCGATGTTTAATTCCTTCATTGGCTTTTTCTTTCAGTTTGGAGGATTTTGTGAAATGCTTTAAGAGATAAAAATAAAATTTCCTTCTTTGTTATGGCTGGAAATGATCATTATTATCATTTTTGGTACGGAGTAAAAGTGTAGTGACTCTTATTGCCGTCAAGCAGCAGTCACTGGCGAGGGCACAGATGATCAGTTTCAGACTCATGTGCTGCTGAATTCAGCCAACAACTCACTCATCGTGACTCTAACAGATTTTTCTGCTACTCGGACCACTGGGAACCTCATGAACCAGTTAGTTCTGCCCTCCTTCTTATGACAAAATGCCAATACTGTCAACATCCAGCAAACCAAGCACCAGAATCACGTGCTACTGCGACGAGCTCATTTTTAGAGTATAAAACAAAGAAAAATAAAATTTTCCTAAAAAGTGAGGTTTTCTATGTCCTTAGGCTTTAGAAAGTCTGAAATTTTCTGGCAGAAATTTCCAGCCAAAAGGTAAGGATATTCTTGATCCTGCTATACTAAGTAATTCTCTTTCTCTCTCTCACTTTACCTCCTTCCCACTGCCCCTCCCCATTCTATCTCATTGAGGAACAGGAGGTTATTTCTCCTTTATATAGACAATCCTCTAATTTTAGAATTGGAAAAGCCCAATTCATTTTTCAGAGGAAACCTGTGATTTAGTTAAGGTCCCAAAGGTAGGGAATAGAACTGGTCTCTAGTTCCAAGTTCCTAACTTATAAATCAGTGATTTTATTAATACCTTCCTTATTGTCCCAGCCTTTAGGAATATTCTTATCCTTTTGCTTATGTGTCTAGGCATCATGATTTGACCGAGTATTAATTCATAGGCTATCACCTCCATTAAAGACAGACTTCTTTCTATTTTGTCCATGATTCTATTCTATCCTCAGCACCTAAAATAATGCCGGTCATGTAAATAAGTGCTCCAAAAATATATGTAGAAGGGATTAATCATGCTCAAATTTGTGCATTAGTAAGTGAAGTAAGAGTTAAGCTATTTTTTGTTTTGTCAAAGCCGAGCCAGAGACGTGGAAATTGTACTGGGTAAAAAAAATTAACTTGCCACAAATAAATTCAAGAAATAATGAATGAAGTGGTATATTGGGAATACCATTTGGTAATTCAGAATTCGACTGAGCTTGACAAAATGTCCAAAAGGTACTGTGAAGTATGATAAAACAAGAAATCAGTGATAAAAATGAGACTAAGAATCATAGCAACAGCCAAAACGTATTTTACATGTTTATTCTGAGAAAGAAGGCTGTAACGCACATATAATCTTCCCTTGCCTACACAATATTTTTATAAGGTAAGTACTGAGCGTATATTTTCATTTTGAATCCAGGGAAGCCAAACCACTCGCCTGAAATTAAAGGAAGTCAGAAGAATGGCTAGAAGAAAAGGAAAGGCGTGGTCTCACTGTAAGTCCAATTCTGCTTGCATTTAGACCATGCTGCTTCTGGTTTGGTTTAATCAAAATAATAACATCAGTCAATAGGCCACTAGCTGGGCTTTAAATACTATTTTAGCAGAACAAAGAAAGCACGCAATCATCTCTGTTTTTGACAGTGTTCCCAAATGAGAAAGGAGACTCAAAGCTTGAGTTCCATTGCTATTTGGAACCGACTGCTTAAAGATCATACCTGAGTTGCCGAGCACTAGAAGTGTAACGGAAAGCAATGAGGGACTCTGCTGCACCGGCAGAAAATCTCCCATGGTGCACTGGAGTCAGAGGTGAGCTGGGGAAGTCGCCCTGAGCTGCCATCTGGGTGACGACTGTGAGTGGCATGAAGCTGAAGGCTGGCTTCTGCCATTAGATTCCCAGACGGTCTCTTTTGAAAACAACCTGGGCTTCAATGGCACTTCTGAAACCAGACTTTCTTTTCTTTCTTTTTTTTTTTTTTGTTCCTCCCGCAGAATTAATTTATCCTCAACATCATGAATCACAAAAACACATTTTTGCTTGAACACAGACATGAAATATAATTTACTTTCTTTGTTGCCGTCCAGAAATGCCCTTCAAAGCACTTTGGACACAATTGTCAAACAAGCATGATTTACTCTATGTGTAATGTTTTTGATCAAAAGTTGGAATTTTCTTTGTATTTTCCTTAGAAAGGACTACTACATTTCTTTACCCCTCTTCTGCAACCTTCGTGCCCTCCTCACTCCCACACCCCCCACACAAAGACACTCCTTAATTGTATTACTGTTAGGCTGACCTCCAACCCCAACTAAAATGAGGACAAGGCTAGTTTTGTGTTTCGTGGGATAACAATTTATGAGCAATTAAAAATGAAGGGACACAAAGCATTCATCACAGTCTCAGCTAGACAGGCAGCTGAGGTCAAAGGCTCTAGCAATGAAGTGTGCACAATATATTTTTATTTCTGTTTTCACTAAGAAGGAAACGGGTTAGCTAAAAATTATGGCATGTAGCCTCCAGTTCAAAATAGGTGCACTTAATCTTTGGAGACAGTCCACGCTTGGCCAGATAGGTTATGACAGCACATGCGAGGACATACACAAACACACACACACACACGCCACACACACACACACAACCTGAGTACGAAACAATATGATGTGGGAAAATGAGATATTTTCAAGTCCAATTCTAAAAGAAAAATGTACTAAATAAATACTCATTATGATTTTATAGCCAAGTACCCAATATTTCTCTCCTCTTGTCCCTATTATGGAAAACAAAATAGAAGATTTTAAGGTATAATTCCTCTTGGCACATTTCTCAATCTATTTGGAATAACATGAGAGTCTTATAATTTTATTTTCCTGGAGCATCCGTGGTATATTACATGAAAGTTGAGATTAATGTCTTGCATGCTGAGCTTCAGTCAGAGTTACATATCCAAGCACTACAGAAAACGCCTTTCAAGCTAGTACATTTGGTTTTTAAAATTTGTTTTTTTTTTTTTTTTTCCTGAAACACTACAGTGTCCAGATCTGACACTGATCTTCTGACGTAAGGTCTTGGCCCAGCTTGAGTGAAAGCACTGCTGAAATGACTGTACATTGTGATGACAAGCATCACTGTGGTCTTATAATGTGTCCAAAATTTTCAATAGGAAAATAAAAGGTCTTTGGCAAGCAGGTCATTAGCTTTTATTCCGTGTGTGGGTTTGCTTATTTAAACAAGGCGCTCCAGTGTCAGAAGAAACAAGAACCAAGGAGAATTATCATTAGATGCTATGAAGGTTATGCCAGGCACACGTGAAAATTCTTCCGATGAGAGGAGTAGAAAGTTCACTATCACTGATTGAGAGGGGCTTGTACTTATCTTGGTGATTTTTTTTACTAGAAAAGCAGACTAAATTTCAAAATGGAGCTCAAAGTGCACCTAAGCAACATCACTTTGCTAGAGGACAAAGATTATTAAAATAACTCAGATTGATATACTCTTTCTCTCATCAAAAACTATCAAGATCTTGGGGCGCCTGGGTGGCTCAGTGGGTTAAAGCCTCTGCCTTCAGCTCAGGTCAGGATCCCAGGGTCCTGGGATCGAGCCCCGCATCTGGCTCTCTGCTCAGCAAGAAGCCTGCTTCCCTTCCTCCTCTCTCTCTGCCTGCCTCTCTGCCTGCTTGTGATCTCTCTCTGTCAAATAAATAAACAAAATCTTTAAAAAATATATCAAGATCCTCTAACAAATCTAAAATCATTAGCTTATGTGTCTGTCCCTATGAGCATCTTCAAATACCTTATTCACACACACACTCATATAATTTTGAAATAAAACACATATTTTTGCAGTAAGGTTGGAAAAATTCAGAAAAACAACATATAAAAAATATCTCATAATCATAACCATCCAATGATCCGTGATTATTACAGATAACATTTGTTATCTGTAATAATATATATATATATATGTATATATATATTATATATAAGTGTTTCTAATGTTTTCTTCTATTTGTATCTTATTTTTAGGTAACACCATACACTGTTTTTTCTCTTTTATGCTGTGACTATTGTGAATTACTTTGATTAGTAGTCCAATGTTAAACCGACCTTGAATTCTTGGAATCTACTGCACTTTGTCATGAGATACTATTCTTTCATATCCTATCAGATTTTATTTTTGGGATATTTTGGGATCAGAGTTTTACTGGCCACATAAAAGAAGAGTGGAAATGTTCCCTCCTGTATTTTCTGAAATGATTTATTTAGGAAGGGTATTATTTTTAACCTAAATATACGATAGTATTTACCATGGAAATAATTGGGGCTTGTTGTTTTTTCCCTAGGGAAAGATTTGGATTGTGAATTTAATTTCTTTAACCCATCTAGGTTGTTCAGGTTTTCTATTTTTTGTGGTGTCATCTTTGCTAAGTTATGTTTTTCAGGAAATTGTTCATTTCTTCTACGTTGTTATATTTATTGGCAGAAAGTTATTTGCAAGGTTGCCTTATTGTCATTTTTATGTATGTAGAATTTGTTATAGTGTTCCCTCTTTCATTGCTCATATTGTAATTTGTGTTCTCTCTCTTTTCTTGATGAGTCTTGCTAGGGGTTGTTAAATTTTACCAATAATTTCAAAATACTAAACTTTTGACAGTACTGATATTATACATTATTTATCCAGTTTTTATTTTCTTGTTTTCTTTTTTTTATTATTTCCTTACAGTAACTTACTTTATAAACTGAAAAAACATGATTTGTTCTTCTTTTCTAGCTTCTTTAAGCTTAGATAATTAATTATACACTTTTTTCTTTTTAAATATAGACCTTTAAAGCTAAAAATTTTTCAAGCAACATATTAGCTATATCTCACAAGTCTTGATATGTTGTATTTTCATTATTGTTCAGTTGAAAATATTTTAAATTTTTGTTGTGACTTCTTCTTTCACTCATGAGTTATTTAAAGTGTGTTATGTAATTTCCAAATACTTGGAGAATGTATTCTGTATGATTTAGATTCTTTTTTTTTACTAAGGAAACTTAGTTTATGGCAGCATATGATCTATGCTGGTGAATGTTCCATGTATATTAGAAAGAATGTATATCCTGTAGTTATTGGGAAGGTACTGTAAAATGTCCTTGGGCCAAGTTAGTTGACAATTGTTTAAATATTTTATATTTTCCTTGATTTTTTTCTTTAATTGCCCTCTCAGTTATTGAGAGAATTTATGAGTTTTTATGAATTTATGAATTTTATGAATTTATGAGGTTTTATGAATTTTATGAATTTATTGATTTATGAATTTATGAGTTCTAGTTTTGTGAACTTTGCTTCATGTATTCCAATGTTCAGGTTTTGGATATATAAACATTTAAGATTATTATGTCTTCTTGAGAAACTAACTCCTTTATTTAGCATTGCAACACACCCCTCCTTAACTTTATAAAACTCTTTGCCTTGAAATCTACTTTGCCTGACCTTAATATAGCCACAATAACATTCTTAAGAATTTCCAGGTCTTTTTGTACCCTTTTTTTTAACCTATCATTTTCTTTTTCTTTTTCTTTTTAATTATTTTTATTAACATACAATGTATTATTTGCCCCAGGGGTACAGGTCTGTGAACCATTAGGCTTATGCATTTCACAGCACTCACCATAGCCCATACCCTCCCCAGTGTCCATAACCCAACCACCCTATACCTACTCCCCAATCCCCCAGCAACCCTCAGTTTGTTTTGTGAGATTAAGAGTCTCCTATGGTTTGTCTCCCTCCTGATCCCATCTTGTTTCATTTTTTTCCTTCCCTACTCCCCACGACCCCCATCCTGCCTCTCAAATTCCTCATATCAGGGAGATCATATGATAATTGTCTTTCTCTGATTGACTTATTTCACTCAGCATGCATATAAGTTGCTAAAAATCTTATAATCAGCATTTAGTTGTGCTCAGCTTTTTAATTCAGTCCAATAATCTTTGTTGTGTAATGAAGTGTTTAGCCCATTTACATTTACTGTGATTATCGATATAGTGGGGTTTAAGTGCAGCATCTTAGCATGTGTTTTCTATTTATAACACCAGCTCCTATTTTCCTCCTTTCTCATCTTCTTTTCCTGAATAAAATATTTTTTACTCTTCTCTTTTATCTTTTATTGATTTTTTTCCATAAACTTATTTGTGATTTCTTTTACTGGTTTTTCTGGAGATTCCAATTGGCATCTTTAAATTACTGTAGTCTATTCAGAGATGTATAACTTTAGAGAAATACTAAAACTTACAATATAATTCCATTTGTAGACATTCTGTGTGCACTTTTTGTCATGTATTTTTACTTCCACACATTATTAATTTTGCTATAAACAGTCAATAGTCTATCAACAACTGAACACATAAGCAAGGATAATAATTTGTATATCCATTTCTCAGCTGAATATGGATTATTTCAAATTTTTTACTATTATTATTGCAAATTTTTTACTATTATGAATAAAGCTGCTATAAATAATCATGTGCAAGCTTTTTTGTGCTTGTGTACATGTATTTCCAATTATCTTAAGTAAAAACCAAGGAGTGAAATTGCTGAAACATGTAAGTGTTAACTTAATGAAAACCTGCCAAGAAGCTTTCCAAGTAGTTGTACCATTTTGAGTTGCCACCAACAATGCATGAGAGTTCCAGTTGCTCTAAATCTTTGCCAGTACTTGGTATTTTAAATAGTTTTGATTTTACCTATTTGAGTGAATCAGTATCACATTGTGGTTTTAACTTATATATGTTTTTTGGTAAAGAGTGTGTGTATTTTTATTAGGTACTGTTAAGTATAATTTATGTATGTGTTATTGAGCTATGAATTCTTTATATAGTTGGATACAAGCTAGAGTGTCTGTGTTTTGTTTTCAACCATGGGGAAAAATTTAGTCTTTCACAATTAAGTATGATGCTAGTAGATGAATTTTTTAGATGCTTTTCAATTTTTTCAAGAAGTTCCTTTCTTTCCCTCATCTCTTAAGATTTTTAAAATTATGAATGGATGTCACATTGGGTCAAGTCTTTTTCTAAATCAATTGAGACAGTCATATGGTTTTCCTTTTTTGTTCTGTTGACATGGTAAATTACATCATTTGATTTTACATTTGTTTTGTGGATTAAACTTAATTATGCTGCATTATTCTTGTGATAATTGCTGGATTCCATTTGATAATATTTTGTTGAAGATTTTATTTCTATGTCCATGTGGATTATTTTTCTTTAGTGTTATTTTCATGCAATATCTTTGATTTTGATATTTGAGTAGTATCAGCCTCAATAAGTAAGATGAGTTTGGAAGTGTTGCTTCCTGTTGAATTTGCTGGAAAAGATTATGTAGAATTGATGTTATTTCCTATTAAATATTTGATGAAATTCACCAGTGAAGTCTTCTAGGCCTGGTATTATCTTTGTGGGAAAGATTTTTATTTTCAGTTGAATTCTCTTAATAAATATTGGATCATTCAGATTATCTCTCTCTCCAGAATCAGGTGACTTCCTCTTTGTGTCAGAGAAGTGTCACACCCTCAATGGTAGATGGCCTTTGGTCTTGTGTAAAAAGAAGGTCTGTGGCTCAGATGGGTTTTTGCCCTGTGGCAGCTCATCACTTGCTTATACTCATGCAGAACCCAGAGTATAGAAGGGTTTCTCCACAAACTTCTGCTCCATTTTCAAATCCAGGCAGGTTCTAAATAATTGGAATATGAGGAAGCCTCTCTTGTCTTTTTCATGAGTTTCCTATGGAAGCCTATGAAAAAGTGCAGGCAAATAGGTGTGAACTTCCTTTCCCCCTGGGTTCCCAGATATTCTAAACTGTCGCATTAGTATACACTTGTTCTTTAAAATTTCTGTAAAATTCCACTTCTTTTCTTACTATCTTTTATGGAAGCCCTCCCTTCTTCTCATGTTATGCCAAAGTTGGAACAGATTTTGTTTCCCTTCTTGGATGACTTTGTCAGCCTCTGAAATTCTGTTCACCTGGTTGCCTGTGACCTTAGCCCTTTGATTTGATAGAATGGTAGATTTTGAAGATCATCCAGCTTTGTGTCATGTTTACCATGGGAACAACATTTTTTTTTGGTGAATTTCTCTCTCAGCAGAAGCAAAACTTCCTGTTCAGTCCCTTTTGTGGGATGTGTTGTTCACATAGCAATACATCATCAATATTTTTTTATGTCAATAAATATTTCTCTACAACATGATTCTTAATACCGAATTATTCAAATGGTTATTCAAATGTGTCCTTATTATTTTTTTTTGTATCCCCCACTTTTAACACAAAGTCTTGGATAGTACATACTTTATACATCTTTGTAGACTTGAACTAGACTTTTGAGCAGTGCTGGTAATTATATTTAATTTTTAAAAAAAATATCTCCCTCTGTAATGAATATAACAGATAAGATGGACAAAGAATGGTTTGTGTTGCTGCTAAATATGCAGATATATGAAGCATGTGGTGGTGCTCTGCCTTAACTTGGGTTGTCCGGAGACCAGATCTTGAGGCAGCTGGCTTTTGTGGTACTATTTCATTATGGAGCACAATCCCATTGGGGAAATGACACAAAGATGAAGAAAGACCAGTGATATGAAAAATTGTAAACTAACTAAATTTAGAGGGTGCAAGTTATTCTCAAATTTGTCAAGCAATGTATGTGTGTTTCTTTCCCATGAAATGTTTGTCAGTAGGAACAGAAGGATTTAAGCAAGAATCTTTCTAAACTAAAAAATTCTTAGAGCTGGAAGGGATTTTTTAGAAAACTCATCCTCCCTCCTCACACCACTGCCAATTTTATGGATGAGCAAATTGAAAGCTGGAAGGTTAAAGGCCTTGCTCAAAGTCATACAGCTAATTTATTTTATAAGGATCATGAGTCCATATAGGACATGACATATGGGCAATGTGGATCCTTTATTTGTCCATTCATTCATACTCCCTGCAAACATGAATTGATCACCAATTTTATGCCAGACACCATGCTTGATGCTGGACTTTAACATTTCTGATACTGAATGCATTCTTGTATCCTCATTAGTATTGGCTTGCTCTATAGCTACTTCAGGTATAGATGTGAGAAAAACCAGCCTTCTCAGCATAGTGTTCAGGGATTCAATCACTTTCATTCCTGTGCTCTGGGACAATCCAACAGGTATGTCACTACTATGAGTACAACATGCGTGTCTAATACCATTCTGGAGGCAAGACCAACTTGGAATTGTATCCGAAGTAAAAAGACACATTGAAAATAGTTAGAAGTATCGATGTTACTCTAATTAAGAGAAAACTAGTCATTAGTAGTCTTGGCTTTTTAAAGTTATAAAGAAACTTACTACAGCTGAAGTAATATTTAGAGAGGAGAGTTCTACAGGTATAACCTCCACCCAAACCCATGTCAATATGCATGAATTGGGATATTAGAATAAGAAGGTGCCTATGGAATGTAGGAAAGAGAAATGGTGAGTAGTTTCATTTAGCTGTCATGTCAGACTTGTATTTTGTTGTTCCCAACTCTAGCTGCACATTAGAACCATCTGGGAGCTTTTAAAAATACAGATGCTAGGGTTACATCCCCAGAGATTTTGATGTAATTGGTTTAGAGTGAGGTTTGGACATCAGAATTTTTTTAAGATAAGTCTAATGTCTAGTATATTAGGAAGCACAGGTTAAAGATATCATTAAAAGCAAATTTAGAAAGAAAAAAACCTTTTATGCTATGGTAGAAAGATTTGACTTTGTAGCCAAAGGGACGATATAAAACTAAGGTTTAATTCAGATTAAGCTGATGCCTGGGCAGAGTGGAAGGGGTGTTGTTTGTGGGCATATGTTTGGTATAGACAAGGTGCATAAAACCAGTTATCAGGCTGACACAATAGAACAACTGGGAGGTGATAAAAGCGTGAAATAAGGTTAAAATAAGGAAATAAATGCAACAGAAAATAAATATTTCCTTTCTGATGGGCATGGGAAACAAACAGAAAGCAGCCTGTCCCTTCTCCATCCTCCAAACTTGCAGTCTCCCTCTAAACTCAATTAAATATTATCTTTCAAGTTGATATGTATATAATATATATAAATTATAATTCAATATATGTAGCAATATATGTATATATTCAATGCAAAAGAGATACTTTATTCATATAAAACAACTGTTTTTTCTCCCAAAATAATCTCTAAGAGAATAAATTTTGCCCATGTCCTAATGAATAGTTGAAAGTTTTCAAAACATATCCTAACATATCTAAATCTTAATGAAATCAATACATATATTCTTATATCAAAGCCCCTTTTGGAATAGATTACAGAATCTATACCTGCAAAATTAAAGATCCCTGAAGGGACTTCACATCAGGATAAGATCCTGAAAAAAATAAATGAAAGTGTGCATTTCTGGCTATGTAGCTTCTACCCACCAGGTTCAGGCAGCCCAGAGATAAAAGATTATCTCACCAAATTAAAAAGTTTACTACAGCCTGTGCTTGTGAAGTCTAAGTCCAAATGTCTTTGTCTTAAAGTAAATAAAAGGAATCAAAATACTCTCTGATTCTAGCCCTACCAGATACATTTCAATTCCTCTAGTGTGTCATGGCCCCTCCCTTCTTTCTTCCACAGAGTATTGACCTGAAGAGGGGTGAAGGGCAAGTGTCTTCTGGGGTGCCACCTCTTCTGGGAAACCCTCTCTGACCATACAACCCTTGCTCTGAGTATTCCTTACTGGATATATCTTTCCTTATGTCACCCTCACTGTCTGTAACTCCACTGCTACTTGTAATCAATTAATTTGTGCCTGCTTCTCAGACTAGACTATAAGCTCTGTGATGGTAGGAAATGTTCTGCTTTGCTTGCTTCTGTCTTTTTAGCACCCAGGGAATTACTGGATATAAAGCAGATGTGCTATGGTCTGGCAGTCAAGTAAATAGAAACTATGCCAGTTTTTGTTTTTTAAGAGAGATTATTTAACATGGAAGGACATCATGGCACATAACAGTGAAAGGTGAATTTGGAGCTGAGAATCAATAGCTGAATAACTAGCACACCTAGAAATATGCCTGATACATGGGAGGTATGGATCATATATTTACAGAACAAATGAATGAGAGGATAAATCAAATTAAGGAATACACTCAAAGGAAGATGATAATGAACAAAAATGGAATGTGCTTGATGAATCTCACGTAGAGACATAAGAATTTTAGACTAGGGGTCTGAAATCTGAGTTCTAACTCTAGGACCATATCCATTTAGCTGTGCGTCCTTTTGGAAGTCACTTAACATCTCTGTGTCTTAGATGTTTTTTTTTTTTTTTTTTTCTGTGCATTGTGGTGTTGAACAAGATACTCTCCATTGTCTCTTCCAGCTTTGGAGTTGCAGTCTCTTTCAGCTGATTCCCTATATTCCCTGTGGACTTTTGGTTTTCCTGCATACTCTGTGGTGATATGCTGAGCTGTAGTAAGAATCTACAACAACTAGGAGGGTGAGGTGTGTTATTAGAAAAGGTGGATAAGAGGGATACAAACTTGAAAAGACACCATTTTACCCTTACTCCAGGGAAACTGTAACTCTTATCTCTTCTGCATTCACCCATGCAAGTTACATCTTACCATATTATTATGCAACTTAACACTTTGTGTTTGAGAGGTCTACTGAATTACCTTTTGGTTTCCCTGTTAGTCATTGAAGCCTGAGACCTTGATGCTGGTGTTCTTGAATTCCTAGCATCTGACAGCATCTGGTACATGTAAGGGACTCAATGGAGTAGTAGAGTTTAGTGAAGAGCAGTAGATAGTGTGGGAATTCTGTTTAGGAATAAGTCAATTTTTGGGCTGCTCAATGGACCCACTTATTCCTGCCAATTAGAATAGTTTTAGCCTTTAAACTGAAACAGTGTCTTCTTTGAAATCAAGGAACATCCTGTAGATGGAAGAAGAGAGAATATGGGAGGAAAAACTCATGAATGAATGACTCCATCTTCAGGAAAGGGTCTTTATACCTCAGAACATATCCAACACAGAATTTACAAACTAGCCAACAGAGACTGTAAGACATGATGCTCCTGCTTAAAAGACTTATAGTCAAGCTAGGAGGTTACCAGCAACAATACAAGGCAGAATCTAAGAAAGGCAGTATGCCAGAAAATTACATTTTGTCTATCCTCAAACTGGGTTTGGGATCTAACTACCAATCACCACCATTACATTCTCGCTCAAGCCACCATCATCTCTTGGGCCTCCTCACTTATACTGCAGGGCACTAGAGTCCTCATTGGCCTGCCGGCAGCTGCTCTTGCCTTGTTTCAGTTTGTTCTTAACTTTGTGGCAGAGTGGTTACAGTCTCTCTTAGATCAGGGTGCTTCTCTGTTCAAATCCACTGAAGCCTCCCAGATCTTTAGGAATAAAAGCTACATCTCAACAGTGCCCTTGTAGTGAGTCTCACTAGGAGATGTACAACTTCTGTGGAAAAATTAGCCATTTTGCATATGATAGACAAATAATGCAAGGTTCAAGAATGTTTGGAATTTGTGTGTGTGTGTGTGTGTGTGTGTGTGTGTTTCTTCTTCTGATTGTCTATGGAGAGCTGTGCTCATGGCATTGGAGTCAGATATATGAGTGACAACCTTGTTCTACTAGTTACTATGTATGTGACCAGTTATCTCATGTCTCTGCCAACAGACAGTTTACTTTTCTATGTAATGGGTATGATCATACTTCCCCTTGGTTGTTCTGTGTCTTAAATGACACCATCATGATCAAAAAGATTAGCTCGGCGTTTGCCACATAGCAGAAGCACAATTACTAGGTCCTTTCAGTTCTATTTATGTCAGGATTAGAGATTTGAGATACAAAAGAGGGAGACACTGGTAAGTGCTCAGTGTAGCTTCACTGAACTGGTGATTCTGATAAAAAAGGCCAGGCCTACTAGAGGTAGGCTGGATAGGAATGGGTTAAAGGACTTAACAGGCTGCCCAGCTGGACCGTTCTCAATCAAGGCTCTGCAGAAAAAGCCAGCAGGAACAGAAGTGGGGGCTGGCCTTGCTGGGAGTGCCTTCGGAGACCAGCAGCTGAGAAGTTGCTCATCTCCTGGTTCAGCCTGTTGTCAAACCCTGGAGTGGGAGCCTGGGGGTGGGAGAGGTTGGATGGCCTTTGTTAAAACCCTGAGAGAGAGAGAGAGAGAGTGAGCGAGCAGTGTTTTATATTAAGCCTGACAAATAAAAGACCAACCTGAACCATCTGGTTCTGTAACATATGGGAAACACAGATTTCCATTGTAGATGACCAAAATATTAGTCTATTGAATCTTAAGGCATTTGACTATCAGAAAGAATTTGAATAATGAAATAAAGAGCTCTTAGAATGGTCAATCTGATGAGGGGAATGATAGAAGAAAAGGTTTAGATGTTGCAAACAAAGTGATTATTGATTTTGGTACAGTGCATCTCATCACAGGGCTCCCGATTGTTTAGAAATATTAACTCACTGATCCTGAGAGTATCGCTGGGTGAGAGACAGAATTGTTCCAGTGGAGGGGAGCACGAGTGCAGATTAGCTGAGAAGTCAGGAGACAGCTATTCTTGAGCAGGATGGATCAGAAGTGACAGTGGGACTAACGTGCTGCCTCCTGTTCCTATTTTTATGGTATGTCTTTGACTCATTGTGAAGCAAAGATTAAACACAGTAACCAAACAAGAGCCCTTGAAAGGCCTGCTGCTATGTAGGCAATTAGTTAAAAAATGTATGAAGTCATTTGACAATCATTTAAGGATTTTTATTTTTTAAAAGCTATTTTTTCCCCCTTGCTTTTGAGGTCGGGTTCTTCAACCCTTAGTAACAAACAGGACAAAACGAATGCAAAATTCAACTCTAAAAGTAGTCTGAGAGAAAAATAGCCTAGGTTGCTCATTTCCATTCTCAGAATAAAGCATTGTACAAAGTTTGTATTTGAAGAGCAGAATGCAGGAATAACTGATGACAAGCCCAGTGGATATATTACAGCCTGATTTTAGCAAAACATTTGAAAATTCTTAAAGTGTATCCTTCAGTCTAACCCAAATTGACTTGGACAGGCTTGAAAGTGGCATAATGCTTTCCTAAGATGATTTTGAAATGGGGGGGTGGTGGTAAATTCTAACATATCCAAAAGTGAGGTGGTACACAGGAGAGCAAAATGGGTGTTCAGTGTTGCTTAATTGTGTTGCTAATTTGTAAAGAGTGTTAAGTGACATCTGCAAAGACAGAAGGGTGACAAGTGCCAATACTAACCAAGCGTTTAAATAAAGAGGCCCAGAATAATCAGAAATATTAACAAGAAGTTAATGGGCCACAGCTCGCAAAAGTAAAAATACATTTGTGAGGGTATAGACTTTGTCGTGACAGGGGGCAGGGGAGTAGATGATAATAATGTCTGGTATTCATAAAGCATCTGTCTTTGGGAATTTCAAAGCGCTTTGGATGTGTATTATCTCATTCAGCACTGCCCCCTTTTGTCTGGAGTAGCCCAAATAGTGGTCGTGGGGTGACCAGCATGCCGGCTGGCTGGAGACTTTATCGTGTGTTTAATGACATTGAGGCAAAGTGTCTGGGGCAAAGAGCACTTCAGGGAGCTGAGGGGCCCAGCAATTTTGCACTCTGAAATTTCAGGAACTGTGCTGGGTCTGTTAGCAGCTTACTTCTTCTCACATGGTTTGGCAAGAAGGTGAAGAGGTGAGGGGATCTGGTATTGATTGATTTCTTAGAGTTGTTTGATAGGATTTCCTCCAGACTGAGGAATCTAGGAGGAAACTGAGGCACATAGAGATGGAATAGACTGTGTATTAGTAAGGAGGACTTAGTCTCCCTCAAGGGCAGCTCTGGGCTTTGTGATTAGATGTCCATATAATGATGCCCTTGAACACAGAGATGGCAATCAAAGAGGGTCATGGAATGCAGGCAATGGAAAAAAAAAAAAAAAAAAAGCAGGGTTCCCACTCAACTCAGTCAGACCATCTTGGAAAGTGGCAATGTGATTTGAGTTCCTCATTACCAGGAAGATGGAGAAAAGTTGGAGTTGGAGCAGAGTTGCAGGGGTTGGCTTGTGGCTAATTGAGCTGGTGGTGGAGTGGACACATTAAATCTCTAGGCAGAGGAGGAATCAGTGAGAATGACGCATGAATAAATCTGGGACGAACAGGAGAACCTTTTCCAACAAAAGAAATCCTTTGGGTAGTGGGACAGCTCTAGGTCAAATTATAGTTTTGATTGAAAATAGCACCTATAATAAGTTCTGTCTTTGCTACTTGACTGGTAAACACATCTTATAATCTATGATCATGATACAATCAACAAACACCATGCAAAGATTTGTGCCTATTGATCTTTACTATAGAGCATGCAACAAAAACTAGAACAGATTAAACTCTGCATGATCCTTCTGGGGGAAATGCAGTTCCTAGATTTATAGCTGAAGCTTTCCCTTGAAAGGTTGGGCACAACTTCACAAAAGGCCATAATCATTCTCTGTCCAGCATAGAGTCAAACCTTAGCAACCTGATTTTATATTTTCCCAGAAGCCCCCAGATGAAGGAAAACTGCTCCAGAGAAAGTAGAAACAGGGGTGATGCTATAAAATGTTGAGCAGTTGTGCTCTAAAATCATATAAAGTTTCTTGATACATTCACTTAGGCAGAGTTGGTGAAAAGAACCTCAGAAATAACACCATGCTTCCTTCAGGAAGCGGTAGCAGTAGCCTCTATAAGCCACTTCCTATATGATTCTGCTCTGATCTCGAGTGCATCCTCCTTCTTTGTATTGTAGTAAAAACAAATGATTAGAGTCGGGGAAACAACGGTCAAACAGCCACATTACGCAGAGAATGCACAGAGACAATTAATGAAACATGATCAGAATCGACATTTTTCATATCGCAAGTGGAAATGTGCATGGTATCCTATTACCTAATAAACTCTTGAGCACAGTGATAAATTCTGAACACAGTGCTAACTGTTCTGGTGCACACATACTTCTTTCCCTTCCAGATTTTTGTTAAACACATACAAAAATGGCCCCGAGCAATAAGTAGAGTTACTCACATGCTAAATCCCATTAATAGCGTATTGTAATGGTTCTCTTATAATGCAGTGTTCCATCACTGACCTTGCAGATTTTATCCAAAGTATGCCTGACCTCCCAGGGTCATTCCAGAGAGTCTGTGCTCAATTTCTAAACATCAGGAGGACTGCTCCAACATGAGATCGCTGTGTCCGAAAAAGTGAAGCCAGCTTCTAGCATTTTAAAAGAAACCCTTCTATGTTGTGAATTTTTTTTTCTTCGGGTATTAGATTCATGATTTAATCAAAAGCCTAAATTAAGTAAGTGAGCAAGTAATAATATGTAGCCATTTCTTCAACTTTCCTGCTCAATTCTGCTCAAATGACTTGGCAGCCTTTCTAAGCTGGTTTAAACTTACACAATTACAGGCTTCCAAACTAATTAGGGAGCAGAACGTTATAGGACTTGCAAAATTTGGCAGTCATTGCTAAAAATAAGAGTTCAAAAGTATCTGTTATGAAAACTACTGGAAGGTTCCAAGGAATAGCAACACTAAACCGTCAGCATGGCCCGGGGCAACTCTGCTTCCTTTTGTTCACCTTTTCTTCCTTTTTCACACTAGTGGACAGAGGAAGCCACAAAACTTTCCATGCCAAAACATTGCCCCTGCACTTGGTCTAATCTACACAATCAATGCATCAAATACCTTTATTATTTCCACTATAAAGCATCTTATAAATTTTTGAAAAGTTCCGAGGCTAAAACACTATTACCGTTGTCTCTATGTGTTCCATTGTGCTACTGGGTTTTTTATTTTTCCTAAAGAATTGCTGCTTTCATGTAATTTCTGAAAGGAAAGATTTTCCCTGAGTAAAAGCTCTCTGGGAACAATTCACTGACTGATGAGACTGCACACTTATTAACTTATAGTTTTGAAGTCAACAATCCTAAGGAATCCATAGATACAGCTAAATGGAAGGTAAATGTGAGGTCAAGTGTTGTGATTATCATGGGAAGAAAGCAAAGTTGCAAAAAGTTGAGTGATTGCCTCCAAGTTCCCATGATATGTTTGCACGTGATAAAACCTGACAGGGACAGCATCTCTTTCCTTCTACCTTGTTGTCCACACAGAAATGAGGCTTCCAAAGTCTCTCACAACATGGCTCAGGAGCCCTGGCTTGGGCAACAGGTATGGGAATGGTCACGATCAGATTCATTTTGGTTTTTGTAGCAGAAGGTTTAATTATTGAAGAACCAGAAAAGCCATAGCCTGATTGATAAGTCAATCTTGACACAAGCCACCCAGAGGCCAGAGCTAGGTTGAGGCCACAATGCACGCACACCTATGCAGATACATACAACACTATCTTCTCTGTTACATTTTCACCCTTTTGGGTACTTACTGAAATTACAAAAGTGAACACAGCAATGGGTGTAGGAAACAGAAATGCAAACATGATACATTCGGAATTCGGTTGATTTGCAAAAACATCCTGTGCTAACATTGAAAATAGTGCCAAGCAGAGAGGACTTAGCACATAGAGATGCTTGGTAAAAAATTTGCCGATGGGTAGAGTTTTAGTCAAATTGAGGGTATATATTTGGAAAATATCCCCCCCCCCCCAAACTGTAAGTGGCGGCACTGTCTATAGCATAATCGGGAGTCACTTGACTATCAGGATTGGGAGGGTGAAGTTGGCAG